>CAUJRU010001847.1:0-109853 GCA_963277665.1 Viscum album
ATAATGCTTGGTCATTATGTCTTAGTATGGCTAGAAATTGTGGAAACACCTGTTATGTAACGCCCCGACCCCAATTACCTAGAGTCATTGCATTATTACATAACATTGGCATGATAATAAAAAAGATCAAATCTCGAAAGACCGATTGGTTTAGTAGCCTTGGAAACACTAGATATATTCATAATGTTTTACAATACATCATAAAGTGAAAAACTACTACAAAAACATAGTCTCCATATCCCACACTCATATCCCCACATACTATCCCTGCAGGTCATCATAAATTACTTCTTCACTTCCTGGGAAAAATAAAACATAGAAAAGGGGTGAGCTCAAATGTCCAGTAAGGATAACAATATAGCAGAAACTTTCATAAACAAGAGTAAACATTTAAGGCAATGTATAACTTAAAACAAAAGCCTTTTAAACTTTAACTTCAACATAGTATGGAAAAAATAAAATGAAATAATTTCATTTAATTAATCACATGGATATTCTACTAATCGAATAATCACATGCAATATCAATTACCACTTTCATAATGATGGAATGCATAATGCCAGCCTATCATAACCACATATCCAACGCCTCGTGCCAAGACTACAAATAAGATTTTTCCAAGGCCGTGTGCCAAGACACTAGTTTGTCTCATGAGACCTACCGATGAATCGAGGAGCTATAGCAGGCTCCACCCATCACATATGTAGTCCAATGCATTCCCATATGAAAAGGTTTAAACATAACATACACATTCGTATTAAAACTAGCATACGAAATGTCAATACTTTCACCATAAATCATGAATGGTATAAAAATAGCATATCCACATTCAAACATATAACAAAACCTTCAATACAATATAGAAGTTTTGTATCATAATAAATCAACGTCAAATAAGCATAAAATACATCAAAGGATATTGACATAGATGAAATCAATACTTTTTTTAAAGAAATATCTCCTTCTATTTTAAAATCATTTAAGAGTCATATATTTATAAAATAAAACATTTACTTTGAAAATATTCTTATAAGCTTTTAAGGGAAGCTTTGATGATATTATAATGGCGGAAAATAGCCGCAGCTGCCGTATAAGTTAAAAAAAATATTCTTACCTTAATTCTGTCGAAAAGGTTAAAAGCACCTTGTTTGGAAAGTGATGGAAAGATTCCTTTATAAACCACTTATAAAAATTCAAACAAGGGTAAAAATTACTTTAACCCATATTCTTGTAGATAGTAGAAATGTTTTGAAATACATTTTTAAGAAACATGGATGTGGATGATAAAGTGATCCCAGTAGATTATTAAGTATAAACAACCACGGATAATGAAGAGATTGTGAAATAAAAAATTACCTTGTACTTTTCCTTGGTTGATGGTATGTTAACCTCCTGTATAATGGTGATATAATTGTTATTAAATTATACAAGTATCATATATATATTAATATGATATCATATATTATCTTTTAACATTTCTTTGTTAATAATATCTTATTATTATCGTCGTTTTGGGTGTTAACTTACTCGTTTTCTTTTATATGTTTTGTTACATAAGTCATGTTTATCATGGATAGGTTGTATCTTATTCATATACATAATGATATCAAGTCCTTAAAAATTATTTTTAAATCATCAAATGATAATTATACTTGAATGGATACGATGGATAATGAATCTCATCGCGTTCGTGCAGACGGTAGTCTGTACGTACGCACGAGTGAAAATATCATTCTTTTGATATTAAAATAATATATAATTGGATAGTATATCATATATACAGAACCATTATCATGTTATATTTATTATTTACATGAGTTACACATCATTATTATACCCATCCAAATAATAATATATTGAATAACAATTACACCACGACATGGAGACGGTAAGTCGTACGTACGCACGTATGGTGACATGTTATTCAAAGGGTGGATAGAATACTGAATATGGTTGTACCATATTTATAATAACATCAAAGTATATATATGATACTGGAGTTATTATTTTATAATGGTAACAACAAAGGAAGATGAAGTGGAAGAAGAAAGGAACATGAAAAAGGGTGGTGAAATCATTACCCTTTCTTCGGGTTCTTCCTTTTGATTTGATCAAAAAGGCTCCTTATGATGGATTTCTGATAAAACTATGGCCTCTAGGTTGTAGTGAGGGAAGTTGGGAGAGTAGTTCGGCAGAGTTTGTCCGAACCAAAAGGCTTTGAAGGTGTGAAGTTATGAGAAGGGTGAGTGTCCTTTTATAAGTGGGGTGAGGGGAACCTTTTGAAATGCTAGAAATATTAATTTATAATTAATTCATATTCGGTGTTTAATGGCTTCAAAGTTGATTATTCAAAGGTTACGGTGGGGATGGGTCGAAAACCACCCAACCAATATAATTTATAAAGGTTTTGGTTACTATATCAACCTTATCTTTTAAGTATTAACTCCAAGTTAATTAGTTTCACTTTTACAATGTCTCTTTGTATTTTTATATTATAGGGTTAATAAACCTACCATATACATCCAAGCGACCCCCATGTTGTCCATTAATGATACTCTTATCATGATATAAGTCTCTTGGTAGATACTTAGATTTTTAGGAATTTCATATCAATTAATAATATAATATTTGTTTTAAAAACAATTTTATGTCAATTTTGACACTATTCAATAGTTGATTTTTTTGAAACTCATAACAGAATTATTACTTCGCAAAAAGACCATTAAATCAATCCTAATATGTCATATTAACCTATAAAATTATTTTAATTCAATAAAAGTCTCAAATTTTATTTATTTGGGTATTTATAATATCAGGTATTTTAATTTTTCACTATTATGGTAATTATTGCATCATCATTGTGTCATACATAAATTAAAATATTTAATGTATAAAAATTATAAATAAAATATAATTATGTAGTAAATCGTTTTAACTTTATAATTAATATTTATAGTCGAAAATAAAACATATATAACCCTATGTAAAAATTGTTTTTCTAAAATATATATGCTTGGGTCATTTTTGTATTCATTTTAACTTAATTAAAATAAAGTGTCCCTATCACTTACAAGTGGCACCATGGGGTCCCAAAATCGACCCAAAGATGCCTATGGTAGAACTTGTATAATCCAATAAGGTTGTGACAAGTTTTAGGGTAATTGTTTATTTTTATAATATTATTTTTTAACCCTTATTTACCAGATTTACCCTTTAACCATGGTAAATAAAATTTTTACCGAAGTAATTATTCAAAATGTCTAAATATAAATGCTAACTATTTACACAATTTGAACATCTTGATTCCAAATATGGAAGAAATTTTTCTAAATTCAAACCATAGAAGTGGAAGAAATGAATTTAAAATTAATTCCCGTTGTCAAAACAAAAAGCGTGTTTTTAAGATATAATAACTATCAAAAGATTGATCCTTGTTTATGTTCGATTTAATTGTGAAATTATGTCCAATGACCAAAATTGTATTAAATGGTAAAAATTTATTCTAAATATACATTAAAACCACTCAAATTCATAATTTATTAATATAAATTATTTTTATTAAAAAATATGTTTTTAATTAAAATTCAGTAATTTTTACTATTCATCAAAATATTAAAGTTAACCGAAAAGTACCAAAATTTCACCCTAGGCTAAATTCGATATTCTGAATCCAAAAATTAAGTCCATTTTGAAATATAAAATATATATCATTTCAAAAAGTAGGAATTACTATTCAGAACGGCTAGTTTGATTGGTTGTTGTGTGTTAGAACTCGATGTTGCGTACTACACACGCTATCGCATTATTCAAAGAGAAGCGTACCGTAGAAGCATGGGGTGTTACATTATCCCCTCCTTAAAATAATTTCGTCCTCGAAATTTTTAGAATACTACCGCGTGAAAGGAATCGGGTGGTTCTTCATCATAAGTTCCTCGGGTTCCCACGTTGCCTCTTTCATCTTATGGTTTCTCTACAAAACTTTTACCAGACACGTCATCCGATTTCTCAGTACTTGTTATCTTGTATCAAGAATCCTGACAGGATCCTCACAATAAGACAAATCAGGTTCCAGTTCTAATTCTTCATAGGTGATTACATGTGTTGGGTCAGGCATGTATTTCCTCAACAGAGATATGTGGAACACATCGTGAACTTTGGAGAGACTTGGCGGCATTGCCAATCGGTAAGCTACAACCCCAATTCGTTCTAGAATTTCGAAAGGCCCGATGTACCTGGGACTCAATTTACCTTTCTTACCAAAACATATGACTCCCTTCCATGGAGATACATTCAGGAAAAGATGATCACCGACATGACATTCCAAATCCTTCCTTCGATTATCGGCATAGCTCTTTTGCCTACATTGAGCTGCTTTGATGTGGTTTTGTATTACCTTCACCTTTTCCATCGTTTCCTCCACCAGTTCTGGACCTACAAGTTTTCTTTCACCAACGTCATCCCAACAGGTTTGTGTGCTACATCTCTTTCTGTATAATGCTTCATATGGTGCCATTTGAATACTCGAATGGAAGCTATTGTTATAGGAAAATTCTACCAAAGGTAAATATTGATCCCACATACCCTAAAAGACCAGTGAGCAAGATCTCAAAATGTCTTCTAAGGTTTGAATAGTCCGTTCTGATTGTCCATCTGTCTGAGGGTGGTAGGCAGTGCTCAAATTAAGTTCAGTATCCAGGGATTTCTGAAGACTTTTCCAGAATCTTGAGGTAAAACGGGGATCACGATCTGAAACAATCGATAGGGGTACTCCATGAAGTATCACAACTTCATTAATATATAGTTTTTCTTCATGTTGTAGTGGTAGATTTTCTCTTATAGGTAGAAAATGTGCTTACTTGGTAAGACGATCAACAATAACCCAAATTGCATCATTCCTTCTAGGAGTCCTTGGTAGTCCCATGACAAAGTACATCGTAATATTGTCCCATTTCCACTTAGGTATGGGGAGAGGTTGCAATACTCCACCAGGCTGTTGCCTTCTGGCTTTCACTTGTTGAAAAACCATACATCTTGACACAAAAGCAGAAATCTCCATCTTCATGTTGTCCCACCAAAAATGATCCTTCAAATCTCTATACATTTTGGTGCTCCCAGGGTGTATAGAGAAATTGGAACTATGAGTATCATCTAGAAAATTCTTTTTTTAGATCAGGTATATCGGGAACACAAAGCATGTTCCCAAATTTCAAAATTCCATTTTCATACACAAAATCTATCAATCTCCCATCTTTTAAAACTTGAATCTTCTTTTTAAATTCTCCATCATCCGTCCGAGAACTCTTAATCCTTTCTAGTAAAGATGTTTTGGAAACCATTTTAAAAAGCATTGATATTTCACCTTCCCTGTTTATTCCCATGTCCATCTTTACTAGATCTATGATAATTGGATCCCTTTCAATTCTCATCACATTCAAAACTCCATGGTCTTTTCTGCTCAAAGCATCTGCCACCTTTTTTGCTTTCCCCAGGTGGTAGTGTATCATAAAATCATAATCCTTGAGTAATTCAAGCCATCTCCTTTTCCTCATGTTGAGTTCTTTTTCTGAGAAAATATACTTCAAACTCTTGTGATTAGTATAAATCTCACATTTTTCACCATAGAGGTAGTGCCTCCATATATTCAAAGCAAAGATCATAGCTGCTAACTCGATATCATGAGTAGGATAGTTTGTTCATGAATTTTCAACTGTCGTGATGCATAGGAAATAACCCTATCATTATGCATAAGGACACAACCAAGTCCTTTCTTCGATGCATCACTATAAATAATGAACCCATCATTCCCCGATGGTAGAGTCAATATAAGAGCATTGAATAATATTCTCTTCAGTTCATCGAAACATTCTTCACACTCTTTTGTCCAAAAAATTTAACCCCTTTACGTATGAGCTTCGTTAATGGGTTAGCCAATCAGGAAAAATTCTGGACGAAACGTCGATAATAACTTGCCAAACCAATAAAAGTACATACCTTAGTTATATTCGTTGGTGCTGGCCATTCGTGGATTGACTTGGTCTTAGAAGGATCAACATAGATTCAATATTTAGAGACAATATGGCCAAGAAAATAAATCTCATGATGCAAGAATTCACACTTGCTAAACTTTCCATATAAT
The DNA here is from genome assembly GCA_963277665.1 of Viscum album. Classification (NCBI taxonomy): domain Eukaryota; kingdom Viridiplantae; phylum Streptophyta; class Magnoliopsida; order Santalales; family Viscaceae; genus Viscum; species Viscum album. Next base: position 6,137 of record CAUJRU010001847.1, read on the forward strand.
TCATGTCTTCTCAGAGTCTTCAGGATAATGCGTAAGTGATTTTCATGATCTTCATAGCTTTTTGAGTATACCAAGATATCATCAATAAATACCACCACAAATTCATAGAGATACTCCTTGAAAACTCTATTCATCATATCCATGAATACAGAGGGTGAATTAGTCAATCCAAAAGGCATTACGGTAAACTCATAATGCACGTACCTGGTTCGAAATGCTGTCTTCGGAATGTCTTCTTTCATCACACACAACTGATGGTATCCAGATCGAAGTTAAATATTTGAAAAGTTTTGAGCTCCATGCATTTGGTCAAATAAATCATCAATGCGAGGTAGGGGATACTTATTCTTTATTGTTAAAGCATGGATCTCCCTGTAGTCGATACATAACCTCATGGATCCATCTTTATTTTTAACAAAAAGAATAGGGGGTCTCCTTGGAGAAACAATAGGGCGAATAAATCCTTTATTACTCAATTACTCTAGTTCTTTCTTTAGTTCGACTAATTCTACAGTGGCCATTCTATAAGGGGTCTTCGATATAGGCCTTGATCTAGGAATTAAATCAATGGAAAACTCAACTTATTTTTCTGGAGGATGTCCAGGTAAATCGTCCTGAAATACATCTATATATTCTTCCACAACAAGTACATCCTCTATTTGAACATTCCTTTCATCACCCACAGTTATTTCATTCTCTTCCTCCTCAATAATTGAATTTAGTTGAGCTACTGGGGGTGGATCTAGATAAGAATTATGTGGTGACGATTCTGCACTGAAGAAAAGGTGTTCCTTATCATCATCATCAAGAATCGTAACCTCTTTCTTATTACAATAAATCTTCGCATCATAGTCCAAAAGCCAGTCCATACTGAGGATTATATCAAACTCAATCATAGGTATGATGATGAGATCAGCAGATAAAGAACATTTATGTTCTCTAATGGGGACTGACTCACAAAACTTTGTTGCAATGATACTTCCATTAAGCGTTTTAACTGACAACTCCCTTATTAAAACAAATTGGAAATATCTAATTTTCTTAGCAAACTGAGAAGATATTAAACAATGAGATGATCCAGAATCAAATAATGTATTTTCTAAACTTGAGGAAACCATTAAATTACCTGCCACCACGTCTTTCAGAGCTTCTACCTCAGCACTAGTGATAGAATAAGCTTGGCCTTGATCCCTTGGCCTTTTCTGAGGTAAGTTCTCCCGACGCTTAGGAAATTCATTTGCATAATGCCCCATCTCCCTGCAAATGTAGCACTGAACATTGGTATCTTCCTTCTTCCCTTTTCAATCACGAGCTTGGTGGCATTTTTCACCACACTTGTAACAGACTCTCGTTCCCTTCAAGCATGTACCGAGGTGTTTCTTCCCACATTTACCACAGGATGGATATTCAAAATTTCCCTTTTTCCGCTTATTTCCATTCCCAGATTGATCAGTAGAACTCTTCTTCTCTTGCTTTTCTTTAAAGTCATAAGACTTAGAGAATTCCTTTTCTGTCTTGATAGCACATGAGAGAATGTCTTCGTACGACGAGAAGGATTGTGATACTAATGCTCGACAGATAAATTGTTTTAACACATCAAAGAAACGATCAATCTTACTTCTTTGGTTGCGTATATAATCTCCAACATACCTTTCTAACCTTGTAATGTTATCCTCATACTTTGTGACATTCTCATCCTCCTTTTGTCTCAGACTCAGAAACTGCCTTTCCATATCTGCTCGATGGTCGCGAGGAAAGTATTTTTCTAAAAACAGATCTTTGAACTCCATATATTCCATATTTGAAACTTCATCATCTTCCTTCGTATTTTGAATAAATGACCACCATTGATCAGCATCTCCAGTGAGGCGGTAAACTGCCATGATAACTTTGTCACTTTCACTACTCCCCAAAGCCTGAAATATTTTCTCTAGGGAAAATATACATTGCTCAGCTACTAAGGGATTTGTACTCCCATTGAACGTTGGTGATTTTTGCCTCATGAAGTGATCTAACATTGATCCTCCATGATGTGGATCAGGGTGCTCCATACGGGTAAGGTTATTATTCATAACCTGAGTATGTTGTCCCAGTATGGTGATTAGCTTATCGACACCAGTTGCATCACCAGATCCACTATAATTATCTTGAGTAGGAGGTAAATCTCTTCATGGAGTGCATGCATTGATAGATTTTCCATTTCTTCCACTAGGTGCCATTTCTAAACAATAGCATAAACTAGATCTGTTTATGAATCAAAATACCTAATCCCATACTTATAAAACACTTAACATAAATTGAACTATTTATGGATATAATACATAATCATAAAAATATTTTCTTTGAGGAAGTATATACTCATAAACCATTCATAATGATTTGTAAAGAAAATGAGAGTTATCCTAAGCATATCCCCCGTGAGTGTTGTAACCAAGAGTGCAGCAAGGCCTGTTGTCATGCACCAGTTCCCATTTGAGTCTAGCTCAAAGTGGTGTTTTCAGGTTTTACCCCTAGGTACATCTGTGCCAGAGCCGCCTCTACATGCTCGTATCCAGACAGGGATGTATTGCTCGGAAAACTCACAAAATATCTACAATACCAAAATTCTAGGAAGTTATTCTATACTAATCATCAAAGTTCATCTTAGGTCTACATGCTCTAATCAGAGTTTATCTAAATCTGGCTTCCAAGGTTTGTACTAAACTTCTTCTAATACCCACTGTAATGCCCCGACTCCAGTTACCTAGAGTCGGTGCATTATTACATAACATTGGCATGATCACAAGAAGGATCAAATCTCGAAAGACCGATTGGTTTAGTAGCCTTGGAAACACTAGATATATTCATAAAGTTTTACATTACATCATAATTTGGAAAACTACTACAACACCATTGTCTCCATATCCCACACTCATATCCCCACATAATATCCCTGTAGCTCATTCATAAATTACTTATTCACATCCTGGGAAAAATAAAACATAGAAAAGGGGTGAGCTCAAATGCCCAGTAAGGATAACTATATTGTGGAAACTTTTATAAATAAGAATAAACATTTAAGGCAATGTATAACTTAAAACAAAAGCCTTTTAAACTTTAACTTCAACATAGTATGGAAAACATAAAATGAAATAATGCCATTTACTTATTTACATGGATATTCTACTAATCGAATAATGACATGCAATATCAATTACCACATTCATAATGATGGAATGCATAATGCCAGACTATCATAACCACATATCCAAGGCCTCGTGCCAAGACTAGAAATAAGATTTTTCCAAGGCCTTGTGCCAAGACACTAGTTTCTCTCATGAGACCTACCGATGCATCGAGGAGCTATAGCGGGCTCCACCCGTCACATATTAAGTCCAATGCATTCCCATATGAAAAGGATTAAACATAACATACACATTCGTATTAAAACTAGCATACGAAATGTCAATACTTTATCCATAAACCATGAATGGTATAAAAATAGAACATACACAAACAAACATAACACAAAACGTTCAATACAATATAGAAGTTTTTTATCATAATAAATCAACTTCAAATAAGCATAAAATCTTTCAAAGGGTATTGACATAGATGAAATCAAAAATCTTTTTAGAGAAATATCTCTTTCTATTTTGAAATCATTTAAGAGTCATATATTTATAAAATAAAACTTTTTCTTTGAAAATATTCTTATAAGCTTGTAAGGGAATATTTGACGATTTTATAATGGCGGAAAATAGCCGCACCTTCCGTATAAGTTAAAAAACATTCTTACCTTAATTATATCGAATTGGTTAAAAGCACCTTGTTTGGAAAATGACGGAAAGATTCCTTTATAAAACACTTATAAAAAGTCAAAAATGTGTATAAATGACTTTAACGCATATTCGTGTAAATAGTAAAAATGTTTTGAAATACATTTTTAAGAAACATGGATGTGGATGATAAAGATATCCCAGTAGATTATTATGTATAAACAACCTGAGATAATGAAGAGATTGTGAAATAAACCCTTACCTTGTACATTTAATTGGTTGAGGGTAGGTTAAAGTCCTGTATAATGGTGAAATAATTGTTATTAATTTATACAAGAATCATATATATTAATATGATATCATATATGATCTTTTAACATTGCTCTATTAATAATATATTAGTATTATCGTCGTTTCGGGTGTTAACTTACTCGTTTTCTGTTATATGTTTTGTTACGTAAGCCATGTTTGTCATGGATAGGTTGTATCTAATTCATATCAATAATGATATCAAGTCCGTAAAAATTATTTTTAAATCATCAAATGATAATTATACTTGAATGGATACGATGTAGAATGAATCTCTCCGCGTTCGTGGAGATGGTAGTCCGTACGTACGCACGAGTGACAATATCATTCTTTTGATATTAAAATAATATGTAATTGGATATTATATCATATATAAAGAATAATTATCATGTTATATTTATTATTTACATGAGTTACACATCATTATTATTCCCATCCAAATAATAATATATTGAATAACAATTACACCATGACGTGGAGACGGTAAGTCATACGTACGCGCGTATGGTGAAATGTTATTCAAAGGGTGGATAGAATACTGAATATGGTTGTACCATATTTATAACAAAATTACAGTATATATATGATACTGGATTTATTATTTTATAATGGTAACAAAAAAGGAAGAGGAAGGGGAAGAATAAAGGAAATTGAAAAAGGGTGGTGAAATCATTACCTCTTCTTCGGGTTTTTCCTTTTGATTTGATCAAAAGGGCTCCATAGGTTGGATTTCAGATCCAACTAAGGCCTCAAGGTTGTAGTGAGGGAAGTTGGGAGAGTATTTGGGTAGAGTTTGACCAAACCAAAAGGTTTTTAAGGTGTGAATTAATGAGAAGGGTGCATGCTTTTTTATAAGAGGGGTGAGGCGCACCTTTGGAAAAGCTAGAAATATTAATTTATAATAAATTTATATTCGGTTTCTAATGGCTCCAAAGTTGATTATTCAAAAGTTAAGGTTGGTATGGGTCGAAAAACACTCAACCAATAGAAATTAGACAGGTTTGGGTTACTATATTAACCTTATCGTTTAAGTATTAACTCTAAGTTAATTTGTTTCACTTTTACAATGTCTCTTTGTATTTTTATATTATATGGTTAATAAACTTACCATATACACCCAAGAGACCCCCAAGTGGTCCAGTAATGATACAATTATCATGTTATAAGTCTCTTGGCCGATCCTTATATTTTTAGGAATTTAATATCAATTAATAATATAATATTTGTTTTAAAAACTCATTTATGTCAATTTTGACACTATTCAATAGTGGATTTTTGTGAAACTAATAACAGAATTATTACTTCGAACAAAGTCAATTAAATCACTCCTAATATGTCATATTAACCTAGAAAAGTATTTTAATTCAATAAAAGTATCATATTATATTTATTTGGGTATTTCTAATATCAATTATTTTAATTTTTCACTATTATTGTAATTACTGCATCATCATTGTATCATAAATAAATTACTTATATAATGTCTAAGAATTATAAATAAAATATCATTATGTAAGAAATATTTTTATCTTTTTAATGGAAATTTATATTAGAAAATCCAACATATATAATCCTATGTAAAAATTGTTTTTCTAAACTATATATGCTTGTGTAATTTTTGTATTCATTTTAACTTAATTAAAATAAAGTGTCCCTATCACTTACAAGTAGCACCATGGGGTCCCCAAATCGACCCAAAGATGCCTATGGTCGAACTTTTATCATACAATGAGGTTAGGACACATTTTAGGGTAATTTGTTATTATTATAATATTATTTTTAACCCTTATTTACCGGATTTACCCTTTAACCATGGTAAATAAAATATTTACCGAAATAATTATTCAAAATGTATAAAAATAAAAGATACCTATTTACACAATTTGAATATCCTGATTAAAAATATGGAATCCATTTTTGTAAATTCAAAACACAGAAGTGGCAGAAATTAATTTAAAATTAATTTCTGGTGTCAACATAAAAAGCGTGTTTTTAAGATATAATAACTATCAAAAGATTGATACTTGTTTATGTTCGGTTTAATTGTGAAATAATGTCTAATGACTAACATTGTATTAAATATTAAAAATATATTCTAAATAAACTTTAAAACCACTCATATTCATAATTTATCAATATATATTATTTCGTTTAAAAAAGTTGTTTTTAATTAAAATTTAGTAATTTTCACTATTCATCAAAATATTAAAGTTATCCGAAAAGTACCAAAATTTCACCTTAGGATAAATTTGGTATTCCGAATCCAAAAATGATATCCATTTTTAAATATAAAATATATTTAATTTCAAAAATTAGGTATTACTCTTCATAATGGCTAGTTTGATTGGTTGTGGTGTGTTAGAACTCGATGTTGCATACAACACAAGCTATCGCATTATTCAAAGAGAAGCTTACCCTAGAAGCTTGGGGTGTTACATGATACGAGTCATCCTAATTACCAAATACCTTCAAAATCACCTTTTATTTTATCATCTATGACTTTTTATAGAAATTATTATAACCAAAAGGATGTTTTATCCTATATTTACAAAGGGATAAATGAACATCTTAGCATGTCCTAATAATCTCATCAATAATTAATGACACAAATTAAGATCCAATGAAGAATGATCTTGTTTCATGTTTGGATGAACATAACTATGAGCTACCTCAATATTCATAATTCCCCAACCTCCAAATTCATGGAATCGAATCACTATAAAGAGGAATCTAAAATCATCTACATATTTATCACAATGTATGATGTGTTTTTATGGATTGATTCCTAAACTAAATATCCATAATGCCTCTAAATATGAAATACTTGTAGAATGTTTTTAATGAATATTTACTTGGAAGATCCCTTCCTATATATAATGTTTTGTCCACTTCATTAAACCTATCCTCTATAACGTCAAGAAAAATAGTTATATGTGTGAGAAAATTGTATTCAAATTTGAGAAAATGTGCTATTACTTCCGACCAAAATGAAATGAGTGGAAGATGATTTATTTTGGGATGAGGTTACTATATAACTACTGTATTTATAGATACTTCCTCTATAAATTTTGATTCTACCTCTTTATCACCACTGTTTTCTCCTTCTATTCCATCATTAAAAAATCCTCATCATATGTTATATTTAAATGTATATCTGGGAGAAAATCTTGGTTTTCCTCTTCCGCATCATAGGGAGGAGCCTTAATTTCTTATAATGGACCTTCTTCAACATCTATTGTAAGTCTATGACTTCATACAATTGGTTGTTTTTGTTTTACAATAGATACCTCAACATATAACTCCATCATGGAACCATATGACCACTGGGAAAATAAATTTATTTCTTGGACCCACTACTCATCAGAAACTAATGGACCAATACGATTCCATAGTGTAGCCAGAAATTTCAATTGCCTATGTGAAATAGACTTGATCTCCGTATTAGGTCCTAGATTTATGAAACCAAAAAATCTATCTTGATGTTCACATAGGATAACACAGTCATATGTACAGAAAATTTTTGTCGGTTGTGTACTGTAAGAAGATCCTGGCATGATTTGAATAACCTCCCCATAGTAGTAGACACAAAAAAACATCACAATCTATGTAAAAATTGTTTTTTGATCAATAATCAAATAGTGTAAATAATATTGGAAATGAGGGTTGACCATATAATATTTTTTATAATGAAAATTTAAATGTATTTTTATATCTTAAAATATGATACTAATGTTTCATTATATAAACTTTTATTAGAAAATAAGTCATATAATGTTTTGAAAATGGAGAAAAAAAGAAGGGAAAACATAATATCAACATATTTATCTTTAAAAAAATGAAAATTATGATTACCTAAATTGAAATGGACAATAAAAACACATTAAATAATGCAAGAATGATTTACAATAGATAACAAATTCCTTGAAATTATTTTTAAAACTAGAGTTTGGATTTGATGATCCTAACTTTAGATGTAAAGGAAAATACATCTTATTTTCTAGTGGTACCTTAATAACATCTTTCAAAGGGTTGTACTTAACTTTTAAAACATTAAAATATTTTGTCCTTCTAATGACAAACCCCCATATGTAGATTATGTAATTAGAAGGCTGAAATCATTTCAAAATTCAAAAGTTAAGTACATATCTTTGTAATATGTTATTAAGATACCACATGAATGTATGTTGGATTTTATATTTCTTCCAAATTCAAACTAATCTCATCAAAAATCTATTATATTGAAAAATTTCAAGGTAGTTATTTTCTTTTTTAACAATTCATGTTGTATTTAATGAGTTTATTTCAATTCATTTCACTTTATTTGATCATAATTGTCATTTTATCATGGATAAATAAACTGATATGATGTTTCTATTATTTTTAAAACAGTTTCCAAAACATTTTGTGAGTACTATTGACAATGATGGTTGACCATTTAATCATTAGGATACTGGAATTTTAGAATATCTTTTTATATCCTAAAATATGATTCTAATTTTTCATCATGAAATTTTTAGTATTATTAAAGGTATTTCAGTAGATAATAAAGAAAATATGAATAAAAAATAGCATATACCCTAATAGTTTCAAACCATATCTATAACAACAACCATTTTTATGCTCTAATTCCTGACAGATTCTAGCTCAATGTAGTGTTTTCAGGTTTTACCCCTTGGTACATCTGTTCCAGATCCACACACACTTATAATATATAGAAATTGATTTTATTTGTTAGATAACCACATAATATATATTCCTTGATAATTTTATAATGTTTTATTATATCCTAAAACATAAAATAGTGTTTTTAGTACAATTTTTTACTTTCTTAAAGGCATGTTAAATTGTTTATAAAGATAATGTGATTCATTTAAAACATATCAATCAATATTAACAAAATATGCACATAATATGTTATGATTCATCTAAATCATATGATTAACAAATCATGTGTGTAGTTGAGACTCTTTGTCATCTAGTTTTTTATCTTTCAACGTATGTTTTTTCTGTATTAATCCAAGGTTAATTGTTATTTAATAATTAATTTGTCGTTAATAATAATTCTTTAATCATTATTTAAGTATTATTTATGCATTAGCGAATCATTTATTAATCATTAGTTAACCATTATTCAATTATTATCTAATCATTGGTTAATCATTATTTAATCATTCTGTAATCATTACTTTCTCATTATTTAATGAATCTTTAATCACTCTTTAATCACTACTTGATCATTCCCAAATCAGTACTTAATCATTACATAAACAATCATTAATCAGTATTTAATCATTATTTAATAATTATTTAATTATTGTCCAATCATTAGTTATTAATTAGTTAACGACCCTTTGTTCATTCTATAATCATACCTTAATAATTGTTTAATCATTATTTAATAATTCTTTAGTCATTTTTTAATCACTACCTAATAAATCTTGAATAATTAATTATTCATTACATAATCATTATTTAACTATTAATTAATCATTGGTTAATCATTCTTTAATTAGTCATTAATCATTTGTTAATCATTATTTAACAATTCCTTAATAATAAATTAATCATTCCGTAATCATTATTTAATCATTTGATAATAATTCATTAATCATTCCTAATAATTACTTAAGAATACTTAAATCAATACTTAATAATTAGTTAATCATTATGTAATAATTCATTAATCATTACTTAATCATTAGTTAATCATGAGTCAATTACTCCATAATCATTCTTTAATTGTTATTCAATTATTAGTTAATAATGAGCCAATAATTAGTTAATCATCCTTTAATCATTCTCTAATCATTCCTAAATAATTATTTAATAATTATGTAATAATTATTTAATCATCACTTAATCATTACATAATCAATAATTAATCACTAGTTTAAAATGACACAATAATTAGTTAATCATTAGATAATCACAAATTAATCATAATTTGATCATTATTTAATCATTAGCTAATCATTAGTTTGACACTAATTAATCATTAATAATTGATTATTTAGTCATTCCCTAAACATTATATAATATTTACTTAACCATTAATTAATCATTATTTAATCATTTATAATAATTATTCAATAATTAATTATTCATTTTCAAATAATTAGTTATAAATTAATAAATCATTTATATATTATTCCATAATAATTAGTTAATCATATGGTGTTCATTAGTTAATTATTATTATCTAATCATTATAAGTAGTCATTTGTTGATTCTATGTTACTCATTAGTTTATCTATTCTTAATCATTACTAATAATTACTATTATTTGAGAACTATGCACAACTAACTGAAATTCAAAATAAATAATACATTTTTATATAAATAAAAACAAACACATTGAATAAATAAATAACATTAAAATAAATAAGAAAAAATACCTCTAAATAATGATTCAAAATAACCAACACATCTTTTAGGCCACTATAACAACCATGCACAATGGAAACTTAGTTTAAATAGATAGAGAAAGAGTGGAATTTATTAAGATGGAGGGATGTGGAACTGAGGTGGGGGTCCCTTTTATAAGAACTACTAGGAAAGGCAGAACCCTCTGACGGCCTATCACCTTTAAGTTAGGTGAAATTTTGTGGCTCCTGGGCCACCTTTCATTTTCTGTTATGCGAATGGTGGCCTCCCCTACCAACATTTTCCATATCATTATACCATGACTATGGGAGGAAAAGGTGTCATACACCATTCTACCTTTCTGATACAGAATTCAATTTTTTATCCAAGATGTTATTAATATTTTCTTTTAAAAAAACATAAAAAATACAATGAGAGTTTATAAATGAAAATAGATATGTATTACTCAATAGTGATATTTAAAATCCATTTATTTATGAATTGAATATTAAAATAAAGATATGATTTTCAAATTGAGCATATAATGAAAAAGTGATAAAAAAAGTTTTGAACAATGTCATTGTTGACAGTTTTTTACTTCATTTAATATCATAATCAATTTCATATTCATAATTATTGATAAAATTAACTTTTTGTTAACAAATAATATTTTATATTTATACATATAGATCATGCATGTTGATAATTGAGAAAGGATGCAAGATGTTTTGAAATATTTGGATCATGTACCTTAAATTAAGTGTATGTGATTCAATTATTATAATATTAATATCATTATGTTTTACACACCTTTTTTAATAAATTTGGTAATAAAAAATAGTGTAATCTTTACAAAATTCACTAACATAGGATACTACGAGGCATTGATTGTAATATTGAATTAAATTATCATAAAAAATTATTAGTTTTATTATTTGAATGTGGTTTGTTCTATATTTATTAGGCATAAATAAAGATTTATTGAAATTTACTTATTTTAACTTATCTCAGTCTATTGATATTGGTGATCATAAAGAACAAAATCCATATATTTTTGATTCACAAGTAAATAAGGTATATTATATTGATGATGGAGTTGATCATGGGTGGAGTGTTGCAGTTGATGTCAAACCAAGAGACATTCATGATATGGGTGATGTAATTGAAGAATTTTTTTACATAGAACCTCATAAATAACAAGATATTGTTCTATCAATCAATGATTATTTTTGGCAAGAACCAACATGGGTCAACCCTAAACCAGTCACCTGATCATGTCTGTGACATTTTCCAAATGTCATTCCCAATCCTCGTGGGTCGAAAACTAGTGACATTCATCAAAATGAGACAATTAGGAATAGTTTCGCCCAATAAAAGACAAATAACTGAATATAAATTGAACAAAACAACAGTAGTAGTATAAATAAATTAAACTAACTAGAAAAAATTACCTCGAGTGACCTCATGGGTCACCATGTAAAACAAAACTACACTCTCTCTGAGGGATATCCAAATTATTGAAACCTGATACTAAAAATAATGAAGTAGGTGTGAGCATGGAGATGCTCAGTAGGAATTCCAAATAGTAATGACCCATATTCCCTTTACTTAAAAAAAATAAACTCAATCATGCAAGTATTAAAATAAATCATTTTAAAATAACATTTTTATTTTTTATAAAATCAAGTCACAAGTTTCCAATTTTATGGAAATCATTTTTATCACAATACATTTTCAAAACAATTCCCAAACATGCATCAACATTTCTAAATGAAAAGAAAGAAGTTTAGAATAAAATTTTGGTTTTCATAAATGATACATCAAGTATGAACAATATAAATTTAAATCACATAACAAGTATCATGTCATAAGTGAGCACAATGGGAAATTAATATAGGTAACTAGCACAAGTTAGACCCAAGAGACCTCATACCTCAGTGAAACATGGAATAGTAACCACATTGAACATCGTTCTCATGTATGAGGCATTAATAGGGAACACACACATAACCTAGTGGTATTTGATCATCATAATGTTTAGTTAGTGTTTTAATCATCAATATTTCTAAACAAAACAAGAATAAACCACTTCTATATCTTCTAGCATACTAGTCCTAGTCTTTCAACCTAGATACCCCAGGCATCCCATGTGCTCAATTTCAAAGGGTGGTGAGTTTTTATAAAACTAACATAAAAGAACATATATTTATTTTCATAAAAAAACAATCACCATCTCACCACTGATCTCCCTACTTTGGAACATCCCCCTTTTTACGTCACCCAAAAATGTAGAAGGCTCTTTACTAGACCCATATCACAACCCACACATTCTATGTACACATAATTTTATAAAACAAGGGGGATGTCTCAAGAGGGGTTATAATTTTTCACAAAATATTCTTAAAGTTCTAAACGGTTTAATTATTTTCAAGGAATACATTTCATTTTAGAGAACATAATCACCAAAAAATTTATGTTCCAAAATAATTTAAAAACTCAATTAAACAAAAAACGTAATACACATTTAAAAAAACAATAACCCATTCTTACATCGATATAATCCTCCAAATAAGTCAATCCACCATTTAAACTCAAGTTTACATAAAAATCCTTTTTCTGGAAATCACACTGGATTTTTTATAAAACCAATAATTTTGTTAAAATTTTATATATAATGTGGCAGAAGGCCAAAAGCCTTTGGAAATATTCATTACAAATGAAAAAACGCTTGGGAAAATTACTTTTCAAGAAATGTAAATTAAGACCAAATGAGAGTTATAAATACACTTAATTTTCCATAACAAAAGCATAATCATTTCTATAAAATGCAACTAGATTTCATAGCATATGTATATTGAATACAAATAAAACATGTTTTTAAAACAGGAAATCAATCATGAGATTCAAATTAAAGGCTTAAAAACAGGGGACTTACCTCCGGGTAGAACCAAATCGAACATCTGACCGTTGGTTATTTCTAACTAAAATTTTTTTCTCCCCCACTAAGAATATGGACATTCACATACATGTAAGGAAACCTATCTCTTATGAACACATATGTATTGACATGAACATGTACAAGGTGATCCGTACATATATTCTTATGTGTATATACTATTTTCCACTCACCTATGTATTCATTTTCATATATATACATAGGAACTCATATCCCCTCACACATATGTTTACTGCCATAGATTAATATATCTGTAACAAGGGAACCTATATATATACATGTATTTACCTATGCATCCACAAGTGAGTCTCCTTAGACCTGATGTCTCAAAACTGCAAGGCAAGGACCACACACTCTACGTATAATCTAATAAATCAATAAAACAGTTTATGAAACATATCAAGTTTAGAAGAACAAAAATTTACCCAAAAAACACAGTGAAATTATTTTATTTAAAATCGAACACAAACTGAAATAATTTGATAATATATTTCACAACACTTTCCTAACTCGTAAAACCCCATTTTTTAAATTATCACATGAAAATCCCACACTTGACCAAACCATTTTCCATGGGCCACACCCCTTTCAGATCAACACATAAACCTAAATAATTTTTTTAAACAAGATATTCATCATTTAAACATTTTACTGGTCATATTTAAAGTTGAAAAAATTAACCCAATATTCCAAAATGTTAAATTTTCCTTTAAGTTCCTACTTGAAAAATCATTTTCACCCTTAGTGCCTTTGAAAACATGTTTCACACTCATCAAACAACCCATAATCATTTCCAAAAAACACCACAATAAAGAACACACAAAACATATCCACTTTCCCCTTTATAAAATCCATTATCATCATATAATATTTCCAAGACATTATAAAAAACATTTTTCACCTCACAAATACAATGTATAACACATAAAAATTAACCAAACAAGAAAATAAAACCATCTAATAATGATAAAACATTGAATCACCTTCCACCAATGAAGAAATTGTTGAAAAAAGTTTTGAAACCACAACCATAGCTCACCCGCACCTCTGAGAGGAATGTTCAAACCCTAGTTCAAAATACCGAACCAATAATGTTATGATAGACCCTAAAAATTAGAACACAAAATGAGATCCAAACCCTATAAAAAATAAAAGATTACCGTAGGGGTTTCTGTAAGAGTAGGAGGATGTTGATGAGGTTATGACCGCTAGAGAAGGGTAGTCGGTGGGTTCGGTGCATCGAGAAAAGAGGAGGGTGGCTTCCCTGAAGCAATTCACACGTGAGGGAGGTCTCGCTGGACAAAGTCGTAGTGTGGGGGGATTGTCGGCTAGTAGGTTACAGTCTTGGAGGATGGTTGACCAGTGAGGAGAGGTGGTTGAGCTGGGTAGGGGAAAAATAGGAAATGGGGGGAGAGGGTGAGACACTAAGGGAGGCGGTCGAACCCTGATCAAAAAGAAAAATATAAAAACTATAAATGTAAAAAATTAAAATGATAACATAATATTAATAATGTAACTATTATTATTATAATTATTATTATTATTAGCCCAAAAATGATATAATGAAAAATAAAATACAACTTTCCAGGGTGGGGGCATGATAATTCTCCCCACCATGACACTTTTTTTCCCTAGGAATTCCCAAAAGGATCTTCTATTCAATGATTGATACAAGGACACTGTGATTCTCAAAATAAAACCCCAACCACTTGGGGATTGAACAATCACTTTCCCCCTAATACTTGAAACCTAAAGACTCGAAATTCCAAGACAAAGAACCAATGAAACGACACTCAAATTTCCAAACACAATCACAAACTGGAACACCCTGATCCTAAATGAGAAATCACTAGAGTCTGCTCATGATCTATAATGAGCACTCCCATTAAGGCCCATCATCTAGGTCAACCAAATGCATTAATTAGTGTTGGGAAGAGCAGAGGCAAAGATTTTCCATGAAAAGCACACATTGATGGATATGTTCTTCATGAATTTTTTATATGTTTGTCTCCCAACTATATTAGGACTATAGCCAAATATTGATTTTCCCGAATCGAAAATACTCAAAAAACCAATGAAGACCCATGATGGTGGTGTGACACCTTAACCTCCCAACTCGCACCTGATCATCTTGAAGGAAGAAATTGGTGACACCTATAGTGGGCCTCCCCACCATATTATAAATAGAGTAGTATAATGAAACCCACATGGGATCTGTCCTTTCAGCTTCAAAATTGCATATTGAATTTCCCATCATGAACTCACTGACAATGACCCCAAACATAGGGAGGAATATCAGTACATACCAGATGAAAACCCCTATTTTAAGAGGAATCCAAATAAAAGAGACATCGGAAAAACACCAAGACAACCAATGATTCATAATATCTATAACCCACATACATTTCCAAGCAATAATCACCCAGAAGGTGATATTGGTCTAAAGAAAGACCAACAATTTGGATATTACACTAATGAGGCACATCCATTGAAATATTAAAGAAGAGGCCTCCATGACCTCCAAAACAAGGTCCCAAAAAACCACAGGAAAGGAAAATTCTACTGGATTCCTCTCAAAAATAAAAGATAGTAGGTTGTATTTCCATTCCCCCACACCTAGAGACTGTCTTACTGCGTGAAGTGATTCACTCTAAGACCTATGGATGGAGTCTAGATATATTGAAGCATCCTCTACACCACACTCAAGAACTAAAAACCTATAACAGAGGATATATCCTCTTTAATGATCGCTTACATACTTCTCCAGGTGACCTAAATAGCCACATTGTTGACAAGCCATATAAGATTATGATGAATCTATTTGAGTTCCAAAAATGACCACATTTGAACTCAATGATTGTCTGGTCTTAGGAATGAGAAACACAAACTTATAAAAGACTCATGCCAAGAACATATGCCACTAGTTCACCCTCTTCACCAGATGGGAAACCCTTTATGAGATCCTTTAAAAACAATATTTCCATTGTCATAGTTCACTTACTATGACCCCAAATTACAAGGAGAAGGTAGAAATCACCCTTATCTAGCCTGAACAAGACCCTTAAAAAACTAGGACAACATTCCCTTCACAACATCTAGAGTTCCTAAAGACCCAAAGAAACATCTGACATCCCCAAGTTACACTGCAATCCCTATCGAACCTCATTAACCACATAGAAAACAATAAAAATTGAAAAAAATAATCCCCACCACTCCACTGAGGTGTGGGTAAAAATCGAAATTAAAAATGACACCCTGAGGACCTTTCAACATTTCTAGGTGGAATAATTTAAACAAAAAGCACAAAACAAACCTGAAGCACATCACATAACAAGCCTCCACATTTAACAATAATTCCATAACTCAAACTCAAAACATCCTTTCAAAATTGAAACACTAGGTCGAAAACAAACATCAAGACCATAGACTAATACATTAAAAACCAAACCATAACCAAATCAAATATCAACCGAAATAATACCGAAGCAACATCACAAACCAAGCCTAAACCCCTCTTTCAGAAATGACTATTTTCAAAACCATCCCATTTCAAAACAATATAAACACTAAAACCCCATTTTTAAAACCAATTTTACATTCTAAAATTTCATTAAAAAAAATCATCCCAACACCTCAAAAAACCAAACATTTTTTAGAATACAAAACAAGACTTGAAAACTAATCACCCACCATTAGTATTCTATGAAACCTCACATACATACATTCTCGTGCCAACTCAGGATACCATCCACGTGTATGAACAACCATCCACAACAAATTACTTTTATCAATACATGTGGGAGTCCATAGGAATACCAAATAAAAAACCCTTCTCCATTATAAAACAAAACATTTATCCAAGATTTGAATCTCTAAATAATTTTTGATGATATAGATTACAATCCTACAGCAAAACATCTCTAAATTTTCGTTTCAAAAAATTACCATTTTACATTCCATAATAAAATAAAATAAAAACCCAACCACCTTTAAAAAAAATTTCAATCTCACTTTTCATAAAATATCTTAAGATCTCAAAACATTTTCTAAAATAATTTCCATACCGAAAACAAGTCATTAAATTTTCATAAAAACTGGGACGTCAATTTTTGAAATCCAATTTCAAAATACCAATCATTAATTTTGCAACCCCTGAAAAACAACCCAAAAAAACTAAAACTCACACAATGAAAATCCTAAAACCCCCAATTAAATCAGAAAATCAAAATTATATATTATCAAATAAACAACTGCCACACATAGTTTGGTAACACAGTTCAACATACCGTGCACCAACAGGGTGAGAACATATGAAGTCATCAGTGGCAATTGCCTAGTCTGAACATGGATTTCCTGGTCATGTATAGAAACCATGCACCCCTCCAAAATGACCACCAAATTTCAAGAGAAACTAGAAAAACCAAAACATGAATAAAAACCACAGAAACAATCAAGATCCAAACACAGACATCAAGGAAAGACCATCCCAGACCACCCTAGAAATTAAAGTGTCATTTTTAATAGATGTTTATCTAGAACCTAACCGAAATTGGCCACTTGTATTCCAACAATACTAACTCTAATGTCACGACCCGTCCTCGGGGCCCGTGCCGTGACTACCCCAAGCCCGCCTTCCATAGGCCAGGGGCTGGCGACTAGCACCAAAGGCGTAAAATCCCGATAACTGGGAAGGCATTGCCTTTATAAAGAAAACAAGAACCACAGAGTACAAGCGGAAGTAAAACACTAAGTACAAAGAGAAGAGCTAAAAAGTAAAAAGGGGCCGGAAATACAAGCCCAACTGTAAAGTACAACTCGAAAGGGAAAACAGCGACTGAAAAGTAAAGCTGCTACGCTGAGATGTCCACTGGAAATCCCACCTGAAGGGTGGGTACAGATAGCTCCTCTGCTCCTCGGGTTCCGCCATCCGCTCCGAGTATGTCCCGCCCAGTGGTCCACCTCCGGGTACCGCCTCGTCGTATAGTCCACCACCAGGTACCGTCCAGTCCTCGAACCTTCGGCTTCTGTCAGCACTGTCCGTCGTCTGCAACCAACACAACGAGGTGCGGGCATAGCCCGTGCAGGGGTGAGTATAACGATACTCAGTAGGGACCCCGAGACCCTCAAGGTCTCACTAAAACCAACAAGGATAAACACAAGAAGATCTCAACAGATAAACTCTACTTAGGTATATGCCCATACATATACCTAAGTTATCAAGTAACCCATCTCAATCATGAGGAAACACAAGGATTGTGAAACGACGGATAACCACTACTCGGGTATATGCCCATACATATACCAAAGTTAGCAAGTGACCCATCTCAATCATGAGGTAAACACAAGGTCAAAAGTCTCAGCTCAAACCAGGATTTTCATTATCGAAACCGTAACTGCTGAAGAGCTCCGTCTCTAGAGTGTACAGTGGTCCTGTCACGACTCCGAGGCTGCCGCTCACTAACCTAGGACTGCTGAAGTACTCCTCCTGTCGAGTACTGCGGGTTTGCGGCCAACTACCTGGCGCTCCGTCCGCTGAGGGTCTGTCGCCAAATACCGGGCGCTACCCAGATAGCCTACTGAGGTACTCCTCCTGTCGTGTACCGCGGGTCTGCTGCCAACTACCAGGCGCTCCGTCCGCCGTGGGTCTGCCGCCAAGTACCGGGCGCTCCGTCCACTGGGCTAGTCGACTCACTCCAAGTCGAGTCGGTCAAGCAGTCGTCAGGTCTCAGCCGGCTACACGGTCTCCGTACTCTGCACACTCGTCTCCGGGAGGGTCCGCTCCACGAGCTACTGGTCGATACTCCAAGTATCACAAAGTCCCGCAAAGAAGTATCTCAAAAGTCCGTCTCGTCACAGGGGTCTCAACGCAACAGACGGCGCGTCGATCGGACGCCCGGTCTGTGAGTTATTAGCCTTTTCGTCCCAGGGGCCCGGTTGGTTTCGAGAGCGAAACCAATCCCGGCCGTATCTCAACTGCACCCCGAACTCCCATAGGGTAAACTCAAAGGGACCGATACTCAACGTAACCACCAACGCTGCTGACGGTCCGTCAAGCGGACGTCCTGTCTGAAAGATAATAGCTTTCCCGTTCCAAGGGCCCGGTTGGATTTCGAGTACAATCCAACCCGGCCATACTCCGACTGCATCCAAAATTCGGGCGGAGTATGCCAAAAGTTCCGTCTCATCAAGAGGGAGTCAACGAAATAGACGGCGCGTCAATCGGACGCCCGGTCTGTGAGTTATTGGCATTTTCGTCTCCGGGGCCCGGTTGGTTTTTAAGGAAAAACCAACCCGACCGTACTCCACCTGCGTCCAAACCTCGGGCGGAGTATGCCAAAAGATCCGTCTCATTAAGAGGAACGCAACGCGACTGACGGCGCGTCAATCGGACGTTCGTGGCTCAAGATATGAGCGTTTCCGCTCCGAAGGCCCGGTTGGTTTCGTGAACGAACCAACCCGGCCGAACTCAAAGTTAACCGAAACCTTGAGTGCGATATACCGAAACGACCGTCTCGATCCAAGGATCGTGTTGCCGCAGACGGTTCGTCGTTCGGAGGTCTGAGGCTCAAGTTATGGGCCAAAAACCAAATATGGTTCGAAACGGGGGGGTCCGGGTCCGGGCCGACCCGGCCCGACCCCCCCCCCCCCCCCGGGGCGGCGCGGCGGCGGCGACGGCGGCGCGGCGGCGGCGGCGCGGCGGCGGCGGCGGGCCGCGGGGGCGGCGGCGGCGGGCCGCGGCGGCTGGCGCTGGCGCCGCACGGGGAGCCGCACGCGGGGGGCTTGATTGCCCCCGCTTTCTTCTGGCGGCGCGGCTTAGCCGCGCCGATTTCAATTAAACCGCCCCCCTCACATGAGGGGGGCCTGCTTGTGCGGATCCGAGGGGGCCGGTTGCCCCCTCCTTCAAAGAACCCCCCCTCTCTTAAAGAGGGGGTTTTATTAAAACGGCCGGGGAATTTATTTCCCCGGTTTTAATGACTTCCGGCCGGCCAGCTGGCCGGCCGGTTTTTCCCCAACGGGACCGGAAATTTCCGGTCCCCTCTTCGGCTTCCGACGCCGGCGGCCCGGCCGCCGGTCTTCCTTTCCGCCGCGGCCCGGAACCGGCCACGGTCTCCTCGTTCCGCCGCGGCCCGGAACCGGCCGCGGCGTTCGTCGTCCGGCGCGGTGCGACGGCACCGCGCCCCTTTGCCGTGCTTTGATAATCATCCAACGAGGCGCGACGGCGTCACATTTCTGTTGTTTCTACCTTGGTGCGTGCGACGGCAACGCGAAGATATTTGCACGTTCATCCGCGTGGTGCGACGGCACCACGCCACTTGCTTCCTCCCGCAAGATAAAATCAACATAAACGTTGGAGGGGGGTTCGGTCGTGTTCATGCGGTCCGGCCCCCCTCACGTTAAATAAAAACTCAACATGAACATTTCAAGCCTCATGTTAGACATGCAAGATCCATGTTCAAGAAATGGAATAATTTAAGAATGAATCAACAATCCCCTACCTCGGGTATAAGTTCGAGGATTTGACTATGTCCGCGGAAGTCGACGTCGCGGAGATCGGGCGTCGCGGTAGTCGTTCGTCAATTCCGTTGACGAAGAGACGCGTCCGAAGAGGCACGTCGTTGGCGAATCCTTGTACGCCGACGAAGGTTGTCCGAGGAAGGTGCGGTGTTCTCTCTCGTTGACACCGAAGACGAAGAAGAGCGGTGCGGCGTTCTTCGTCGGAAAAAGGGCGTTCCTCGTCAAGTCTTGAGGAAAGTCAAATTATAAAGAGAACAACGAATTCAAGAATCTCTACCTCGATAGTCACACGGTGACGGAGTCGTGGAATATCGGTGTCGATTCCTTTGACGTCGGAGGAAGAGTCGTTATCGAAGGCGTTCGTCGCGGAAAACCGTCGCGGAAGAGATGACGCGGAAGAAGTACGTCGCGTCGCGGACACGGCGTCGCGGAGATCGTGTTCTTCGGCGGAGAAGTTCTTCGTTGAAGAACGACGTTCTTCGCGTTCTTCGTTGAGTTGAAGAAGAAGAAGAAAAGCTTCCAAAGCTCTCAAGAAATCCTCCCAAGGGTAAAAGAAACTCCTAGAATAATATAAGCTTTAACTTATATTATTTCATAACTTAACCACAAGAATTTCAAAGGTTTGAAATTCAAAATGGATAACTCCAAAATTAACTCACTTATTTAATATACATGAATTGTATAATTAAATATAAGTTAACTTGTCAAGCCATTAAGAGGGAGAGTGGGGAGTTGAAAAGGTGGGGGTTCGTGTGGGGCCCACCACACTTAATCCTCCCAAGGGAGGTTAAGTGGTTGTGGGTCCCACTTCCAACCTCCTTTGGTAGGTTTTTAATAAGTTAAAATAAAATTTGTCTTAAACAAATTTTATTTAACTCAACTGAAAACCCCCAAAACTAACTTTCAACTTGCAACAAACGCAACTCCCGAAAAGGTCTCTTTAAGCGATTATCGGCGCTGCGAGTTCATCGGTGCCCTCGGATTTCAATTCCGAGCACCGGATCAAAAGTTAGGAATTCCCGCTCGTTCGTTCACTGAACGTACCCGAGCCAAACTTCGGAAATTAATTCCGGGCACTCCGGGCCTCGGAATCAGGTGCCGTCTGAAACCGCGCTCTTGTAAAATTCTAAAGAAAATTAAGAAAAAATTTCCCTTGAATTTTACGGGTCTTTACATTACTCCCACCTCAGGGCTTTACGTCCCCGTAAAGATACAACAAAAACTAGGGAAACAAAAGAGGGTACTGAGCACGCGTCTGAGCCTCCCGCTCCCATGTGCTCTCCTGGAGATTCCCGTGCCGCCATCTGTTGCGCACAAGAGGAATCAATCGCCCATGTAGGACCCGCTCCTGTCGATCCTCTATCTCCACCGGGACCTCCGTAAAAGTCGCCCCAACGTCAACGTCAAGCTCCCCATAGTCAATGATGTGTGTCGGGTCGTGCACGTATCTCCTCAGCTGGGATACGTGGAAGACGTCGTGCACCCGGTGCAACTGAGGTAGTAGAGCCAGGCGATAAGCCACCTCGCCAATCTTGCTGAGAACCTGGAAGGGTCCGATGAAGCGCGGAGATAACTTGTCGCCTCGGCCAAATCTCCGAATACCACGTCGAGATGAGACCCGCAAGAAGACGTGGTCACCATTCTCGAACTCTAGTGGCCTCCGCCTCCTGTCAGCGTATGACTTCTGCCTGCTCTGTGTTGTCCTCATCCGCTCCTGGATGACATGGACCTCCTCTGACGTGGCCCGGACCATCTCTGGTCCCACAAGAGCTGCAAGATTTCTTCTTTTCCGATAAGAGAAACCTGGTCTCATCCCCTGGATGAACCACATTCTTTGCCTAAAACAGTCAATCCTAACATGGATGATACTAATCCATACCAAGGATGACGTCGTAAGGCCTCGACGCTACTACTAAGAGATCCAACCGTTACTCTCGCCTCCAAGGGTTGAGTCACACTGTCGGCATCAGTGTGTGGTAACTGGGTTTCCTCCAGTAGATGACTCACATGTGAGGGTCAAGTCAACAGTCAACTGGAACCTCTTAGTAACATCACAAAAGAGGACAGGAATGAAAACATCACAAAGGATGCGTCTTTTATTATTGCAGCTCATAATACAAGACGCTACACAAAAGCAACATCAACATGGAACTAGAAGTACAAAAGACGTATTCACTAGTTCCTCCCCTGTCCACCTGCTCCCAGAGCTCCAGCATTTGTTGCTGCCTCAACCTCGGTGGCTCCCTCCAAGCTTGCGGATCGAGGAGTCGGATAGTCACGTGCCAGGTGACCCTTTCCGTGGCATGAGTAACACAACCTGCTCCTTGCACGGCTAGCTCTGTTCCCACTCCGGGTGCCCTGCACCACTGGTCCTAAAACCCGAGATCGCCCAACTGCTGGTCTGGTCCTCCTGGACCTCTGCATCATCTGTCTACTGCCCACAGATGACTCGGCTTCCGATCGAAAAACACGCGGTAAAGGCAGAATCTCCTGTACACGCTCGGGGTGTAGAGATACTGGCACAAACTCCACCCTGAAGAAGGTCTCGAAGTCTTCCCATGCGAAGTCCATCTCATCGCAAAACTGAAACAAGTGGCTCCACCACCTTCCTGCTGCTGCCTGAAGGAGGCTGGTAGCAAAGATCACCATGAGGTCTACTGGTGTCCTCACTAGCCTAAACACTCGTACCACTGCCTCCATCCAGTCCTCTGCAGCCTGGGGATCCGTCTCCCCGCGAAACCTGGGCGGTCGCTGGCGCTGAAACTCATGCAGTGCGCTGAGGCGACGTGCATCGTCAGCGGCAGCTGCTGGAAGCATCGGGGGATCGGCGGGTAGAGCTACCGCCGGTGCCACTGCTGACAAAGGGCCCTGCACCGAGGCCTCGTCGCTCGGTGGGCTGTCGTCACGTTCGATTCTCGGAACCCTAGCTGGCTGCCGTCATGGGGCCATCCTGAAAGAAACAACGTAACACGATCAAACGATTATACCTGGTGAGCTGACCTGGTTTGAGCTGTTTTAAGGGGAAAAACTTTTGAAAACACACACGCAATCAGTGTTTTCGTTCACAAAGTCGGAAATCAGTTGTCAGGGTCCTGGTGTATGGATACGTCGGCCGCCCGCACCAACACTGGACTCCCTGAACTGAAAACCACACTCGGTACTCTCAACACTATTGCTTCACAGAAAGAAAGATCAGAGTTATAAGTTCTGCGGTAGAACCGAACTCCTCTGATACCAATTTGTCACGACCCTTCCTCGGGGCCCGTGCCGTGACTACCCCAAGCCCGCCTTCCATAGGCCAGGGGCTGGCGACTAGCACCAAAGGCGTAAAATCCCGATAACTGGGAAGGCATTGCCTTTATAAAGAAAACAAGAACCACAAAGTACAAGCGGAAGTAAAACACTAAGTACAAAGAGAAGAGCTAAAAAGTAAAAAGGGACCGGAAATACAAGCCCAACTGTAAAGTACAACTCGAAAGGGAAAACAGCGACTGAAAAGTAAAGCTGCTACGCTGAGATGTCCACTGGAAATCCCACCTGAAGGGTGGGTACAGATAGCTCCTCTGCTCCTCGGGTTCCGCCATCCGCTCCGAGTATGTCCCGCCCAGTGGTCCACCTCCGGGTACCACCTCGTCGTATAGTCCACCACCTGGTACCGTCCAGTCCTCGAACCTTCGGCTTCTGTCAGCACTGTCCGTCGTCTGCAACCAACACAACGAGGTGCGGGCATAGCCCGTGCAGGGGTGAGTATAACGATACTCAGTAGGGACCCCGAGACCCTCAAGGTCTCACTAAAACCAACAAGGATAAACACAAGAAGATCTCAACAGATAAACTCTACTTAGGTATATGCCCATACATATACCTAAGTTATCAAGTAACCCATCTCAATCATGAGGAAACACAAGGATTGTGAAACGACGGATAACCACTACTCGGGTATATGCCCATACATATACCAAAGTTAGCAAGTGACCCATCTCAATCATGAGGTAAACACAAGGTCAAAAGTCTCAGCTCAAACCAGGATTTTCATTATCGAAACCGTAACTGCTGAAGAGCTCCGTCTCTAGAGTGTACAGTGGTCCTGTCACGACTCCCAGGCTGCCGCTCACTAACCTAGGACTGCTGAAGTACTCCTCCTGTCGAGTACTGCGGGTTTGCGGCCAACTACCTGGCGCTCCGTCCGCTGAGGGTCTGTCGCCAAATACCGGGCGCTACCCAGATAGCCTACTGAGGTACTCCTCCTGTCGTGTACCGCGGGTCTGCTGCCAACTACCAGGCGCTCCGTCCGCCGTGGGTCTGCCGCCAAGTACCGGGCGCTCCGTCCACTGGGCTAGTCGACTCACTCCAAGTCGAGTCGGTCAAGCAGTCGTCAGGTCTCAGCCGGCTACACGGTCTCCGTACTCTGCACGCTCGTCTCCGGGAGGGTCCGCTCCACGAGCTACTGGTCGATACTCCAAGTATCACAAAGTCCCGCAAAGAAGTATCTCAAAAGTCCGTCTCGTCACAGGGGTCTCAACGCAACAGACGGCGCGTCGATCGGACGCCCGGTCTGTGAGTTATTAGCCTTTTCGTCCCAGGGGCCCGGTTGGTTTCGAGAGCGAAACCAATCCCGGCCGTATCTCAACTGCACCCCGAACTCCCATAGGGTAAACTCAAAGGGACCGATACTCAACGTAACCACCAACGCCGCTGACGGTCCGTCAAGCGGACGTCCTGTCTGAAAGATAATAGCTTTCCCGTTCCAAGGGCCCGGTTGGATTTCGAGTACAATCCAACCCGGCCATACTCCGACTGCATCCAAAATTCGGGCGGAGTATGCCAAAAGTTCCGTCTCATCAAGAGGGAGTCAACGAAATAGACGGCGCGTCAATCGGACGCCCGGTCTGTGAGTTATTGGCATTTTCGTCTCCGGGGCCCGGTTGGTTTTTAAGGAAAAACCAACCCGACCGTACTCCACCTGCGTCCAAACCTCGGGCGGAGTATGCCAAAAGATCCGTCTCATTAAGAGGAACGCAACGCGACTGACGGCGCGTCAATCGGACGTTCGTGGCTCAAGATATGAGCGTTTCCGCTCCGAAGGCCCGGTTGGTTTCGTGAACGAACCAACCCGGCCGAACTCAAAGTTAACCGAAACCTTGAGTGAAATATACCGAAACGACCGTCTCGATCCAAGGATCGCGTTGCCGCAGACGGTTCGTCGTTCGGAGGTCCGAGGCTCAAGTTATGGGCCAAAAACCAAATCTGGTTCGAAACGGGGGGGGGGGGGGTCCGGGTCCGGGCCGACCCGGCCCGAACCCCCCCCGGGGGCGGCGCGGCGGCGGCGGCGGCGGGCCGCGGGGGCGGCGGCGGGCCGCGGTGGCGGCGGCGGCGGGCCGCGGTGGCGGCGGGCCGCGGTGGCGGCGGCGGCGGGCCGCGGCGGCTGGTGCTGGCGCCGCACGGGGAGCCGCACGCGGGGGGCTTGATTGCCCCCGCTTTCTTCTGGCGGCGCGGCTTAGCCGCGCCGATTTCAATTAAACCGCCCCCCTCACATGAGGGGGGCCTGCTTGTGCGGATCCGAGGGGGCCGGTTGCCCCCTCCTTCAAAGAACCCCCCCCCCCCCTCTCTTAAAGAGGGGGTTTTATTAAAACGGCCGGGGAATTTATTTCCCCGGTTTTAATGACTTCCGGCCGGCCAGCTGGCCGGCCGGTTTTTCCCCAACGGGACCGGAAATTTCCGGTCCCCTCTTCGGCTTCCGACGCCGGCGGCCCGGCCGCCGGTCTTCCTTTCCGCCACGGCCCGGAACCGGCCGCGGTCTCCTCGTTCCGCCGCGGCCCGGAACCGGCCGCGGCGTTCGTCGTCCGGCGCGGTGCGACGGCACCGCGCCCCTTTGCCGTGCTTTGATAATCATCCAACGCGGCGCGACGGCGTCGCGTTTCTGTTGTTTCTACCATGGTGCGTGCGACGGCAACGCGAAGATATTTGCACGTTCATCCGCGTGGTGCGACGGCACCACGCCACTTGCTTCCTCCCGCAAGATAAAATCAACATAAACGTTGGAGGGGGGTTCGGTCGTGTTCATGCGGTCCGGCCCCCCTCACGTTAAATAAAAACTCAACATGAACATTTCAAGCCTCATGTTAGACATGCCAGATCCATGTTCAAGAAATGGAATAATTTAAGAATGAATCAACAATCCCCTACCTCGGGTATAAGTTCGAGGATTTGACTATGTCCGCGGAAGTCGACGTCGCGGAGATCGGGCGTCGCGGTAGTCGTTCGTCAATTCCGTTGACGAAGAGACGCGTCCGAAGAGGCACGTCGTTGGCGAATCCTTGTACGCCGACGAAGGTTGTCCGAGGAAGGTGCGGTGTTCTCTCTCGTTGACACCGAAGACGAAGAAGAGCGGTGCGGCGTTCTTCGTCGGAAAAAGGGCGTTCCTCGTCAAGTCTTGAGGAAAGTCAAATTATAAAGAGAACAACGAATTCAAGAATCTCTACCTCGATAGTCGCACGGTGACGGAGTCGTGGAATATCGGTGTCGATTCCTTTGACGTCGGAGGAAGAGTCGTTATCGAAGGCGTTCGTCGCGGAAAACCGTCGCGGAAGAGATGACGCGGAAGAAGTACGTCGCGTCGCGGACACGGCGTCGCGGAGATCGTGTTCTTCGGCGGAGAAGTTCTTCGTTGAAGAACTACGTTCTTCGCGTTCTTCGTTGAGTTGAAGAAGAAGAAGAAAAGCTTCCAAAGCTCTCAAGAAATCCTCCCAAGGGTAAAAGAAACTCCTAGAATAATATAAGCTTTAACTTATATTATTTCATAACTTAACCACAAGAATTTCAAAGGTTTGAAATTCAAAATGGATAACTCCAAAATTAACTCACTTATTTAATATACATGAATTGTATAATTAAATATAAGTTAACTTTTCAAGCCATTAAGAGGGAGAGTGGGGAGTTGAAAAGGTGGGGGTTCGTGTGGGCCCCACCACACTTAATCCTCCCAAGGGAGGTTAAGTGGGTGTGGGTCCCACTTCCAACCTCCTTTGGTAGGTTTTTAATAAGTTAAAATAAAATTTGTCTTAAACAAATTTTATTTAACTCAACTGAAAAACCCCAAAACTAACTTTCAACTTGCAACAAACGCAACTCCCGAAAAGGTCTCTTTAAGCGATTATCGGCGCTGCGAGTTCATCGGTGCCCTCGGATTTCAATTCCGAGCACCGGATCAAAAGTTAGGAATTCCCGCTCATTCGTTCACTGAACGTACCCGAGCCAAACTTCGGAAATTAATTCCGGGCACTCCGGGCCTCGGAATCAGGTGCCGTCTGAAACCGCGCTCTTGTAAAATTCTAAAGAAAATTAAGAAAAAATTTCCCTTGAATTTTACGGGTCTTTACATCTAATGTATCAGAAATCCCCAAAGGAATTTGGATAAACCTGCCTTTGATACCAGTTTTTCACGAACCAACCTAGGTCAACCATGAACCAGTCACCTGAGCTTGTCCGTGACATATACCGAAGGGCGTTCTGGATCCCCACGAGCTAGAAACTAGTGCGAGGAATAAAAATGAGATAGTTGGTAATAGTTTGTCCCAAATAAAGAAGGTAGATAATAGAATATAAAATGAAAAAACAAAACAACACTAGAAGCAAAAATAAAAAATCAAAGTAGAAAAACATACCACAAGTGATATCTGTGGTCACCATGGAACACAAATCCACAATGGCTCTAAGAGTGATCAAAAATAAAGGAACCTACAACTAAAAAAATAAAGTAGGTGTGAGAACCAAGATGATCAGTAGGAATGAAAAATAGAATTGATGCCCTATGTGCCTTCCTTTAATAAATAAACTCAATCATTCTAGTTTGAAAAGAAGACATTTTAAAACAACTTTTTCACTCATTTTGAAATCAAGTCACAATTTTACATTTTTAAGGAATGTGTTTCTATTCCACAAAATTATCCAAATAATTCCAATCATGATTCAATATTTCAAAATGAAAAGAAATCAGTTTAGATTTAAATGTCATTTTTCAAAAATGATACATGTAGTATAAAACAACTAAAATTAAATTCACATCACAAGAATCATGTCCCAAGTGAGCACCATGGGAAATTTCTATAGGCCACTAGCATAAGTGGGACCTTAGATACCTCGTACCTTAGTAAATCATATAATTTTAAACACACTGAACACAGTTATTGTGAAAAAACCACTAGTAGGTAACACACCCATAATCTTATAGTCTCAAATCATCATAATGCTTACTTAGTATTGTAATCATCAATACATTAAATGAAACCGAGATGAAACACTTCTGTATTATCTAGCATACTAGTCCTAGTTCGCCCACCTAGATACCTAGATCTTCCCATGTGCTCTATTTCAAGTGGTGGAGAGTTTTCATAAAACAAACATACATTGACATATCAATCTATTTATTAAAAAATACAGTCACCCTCTCACAACTGATCTCCTTCCTTGAGTACATCCCCCCATTTTCCATCACAAAATAAGACACAACATCTTTACTAGGAACATGTCATAATCAATACATTCAACATACACATAATTTTCTAAAACAAGGGGGAATTCCTCAAGGGTGTTTTTCCTTTTCCATAAAGTATTACTAAAGAGCCAAATATCATAAATATTTACATGGAATAATTTTCATTTTAGAGAACATAATCACCAACACTTTTAGGTTCCAAAATCATTTAAAAATCAATTTGACAACCAACTTACTACACGTTTAAAAAAATTGAACTCATTATTACAATGATGTTATCCTCACAAGAAATCCAAACCACCATTTAACCTTAAGGTTAAACCAAAAATCATTTTCTATAAATCACACTGGAGATTTTTGGAAAACCAAAGATTTCATTACACTTTTATAAGTAAAGCGGCTGATGTTCAAACACCTTTTGAAATATTCATTACAAATAAAAAACTATTTAAGAAAATCACTTTTAAATAAAAGTCAATTAAGACCCAATGACAATTATAAATACACTTCATTTTCCATAACTAAGGTATAACCATTTCTAGAAACCGCCACCAGATTTCAAAGCATTTTTATATTGCATAATTATAAATCTAGTTTTTAAAACTAGCAAGAAATCATGGGATTCAAATTAAAAGAAAATGAATAGGGGACCTACCTCAAGGTAGAACCAAACCGAACATTCACCCCTATGAACTTTTTAACTAAAAGCTGTTGCTCCCCCACCGATCATATTCACATTCACATACAAGTAAGGACACCTATCCATTATAAACACAACCACATGGCCATGAATCTTTTCAATAGGAACTATACATATATGCTTATGTACATATATTAGTCTCCACTTGCCTATGCATGCATTTTCAAATATACATATATACACACACATAGTAACACATATCCCCCCACACATATATTAAGTAGAATGGATGAATATAAATGTTAATAGGGAACCTATATAGATACATGTAATTACCTATCCATATGCAAGAGAGACGTCGTAGACCTAGTGACTCGAAACCGTAATCCAGGGACCACACACTATGCATATAATTTAATAAATCAATAAAAAAATTTATGAAACATTTCAAGATTACAAACCAAAAAAATTACCCAAAAAACTCTCTAATTATTCTCTTTACAGCCAAAAAAACATTACAACCATATGAAAATACATTTCACAACACTTACATTACTCATTAAACCACATTTTAAAATTATCACAATAAAAGAACACAATTGGTCTAAAAATTTATTCTAGGCCACACCCCTTTATAATCAATACATAAACATCAATCATTTTCTTACACATGATCATCATCATTTATACATTTTACAAGTCAAATTTAAAGGATAAAATTAGAACCCAATATGAAAAAGTGTTACATTTTCCATTAAGTTCCAACTTCCAAAATCATTCACACCCTTAGTGCTTTTGATAACATGTTTCATACTCAACAAAAAACCCATAAACATTTCCGAAAAACACCACAATAAATCACACAGAAAACATATCCACATTCCCATTCATGAAATTTATTCTCATCAATAATGTATACCAAGCCATTCTAAAACACATTTTGTACCTCGAAAAAAATGTAGAAAGCATAAAAATTAAACAAACAAGAAAATAAAATCATATAATAATGATAAAAACTGGATTCACCAACCAATTATGAATAAATTTCATGGAAAAAGCTGTGAAACTGGTACCGCACCTCACCCACACATCTGATAGGAAAGATTGACCCCATGTTCAAGAGACCAAACCAACAATGTCTTGATTGGCCCTAAAAATCAGAACCCTAAATGAGATCAAATCCCTACAAGGAAGAAAATCCTACCATAGGGGGTACCACCGGAGGAGGACGCCAGCAAGGTCACAACCACTAGAAAAGGGAGATCGGTGGGTTTAGTGCACTGTGCAAAGAGGAGGGAGGCCGGCCGAATGTAGGTCATGCATAAGGGAGGGCTCTCTGGATGAATCTGTGGTTCTGGAGGATGGACGGAACGTGGGTCGTGGTTCGAGAGGATGGCTACCAAATGTTGGAAATGCATGACCATTCAATAAGAAAACACAAGTGAGAATGGGATAAAGATTGAAGGAAAATATTTGAACACAAATTATGTTTTGTGCATCACCAAATTAGGATTCTTTTATGGAGAGGTTATAATTTATTTATATAGGAAAAAAACCCAAGATGTATTTACAATGTAATTAAAACCATGAATTAGCCGTAATGGGGTCACACTGCATTGACCCATCAATAAGGGGGAGGAAAAAATAGCGGTGAAATAAATTCCATAAAGAAATTAGTCAACAATAACCCCTAATTTCCTTCTCATTCATTGGATCTCAATGACGCCAATATCCATGTGCAGCTCCAGAAACATGACACACCCAACTGACATCGTGATAATGTCTACAAGATGCTCCTTGGTGAGAGTGTGCTCGAGAATGATTTTTCCTCCATCAACACACTCCCGAATGAAATGGAATCTGCTGTCAATGTGCTTGCTTCATTCATGGAAGATGGGGTTCTTGCTTAAGGTAATGGTGGACTATTTGTCCACTTTGAGCACCGGCACACTGAGGTATTAGTATAAAAATTCCCCTAATAGTCATGACAACTAGATGCCATGGAACATTGCGGTTGTCCCAAAAATTTACTCTGATTTTCATGAAGACAATGCCACCACCTTTTTTCTGTGATTTCCATGTTATGGGCTTGTCTCCAAGGGAGAATAACACCCCCTTAGTGATCTTGAAGTCTTCAACGTCATCGTCCATGTCTCTATCTCTAAATCCAAACATGATTGAATGATGTTTTACTTCCATGTGTATCAGACACAGTCGTTGTGTGTCCCGGCAATGTAGCGTAATAGATTTTTGACTACAGCCATGTGATCTTCATGTGGTTCTTCCATGAACCAACTTACGTAACCTACCACATAGGCAATGTATGTCCGTGTAATCACAAGGTACCTGAGGCTGCTGAAGGTGCTCCGGTACTGAGTGACATCAAGCAACAAGCAAGTGACTGGCTTGGTTAGCTTTAGGAGGGCCTCCATCGACACTTGACATGGGTTGAAATCTCCCATACCACTCTTCTCTAACAATTTGGTCACATAGGCATATTGAAGTAGGGAAATTCCATTGGGCTCTTGGTTCACTTAGATGCCAAGGTAGTAGGAGAGAAATCCATAGTCACTCATCCGAAAGAGCTTCTTCATCTCTACCTTGAACATGTTGATGTTGGTGACATCAGTGCTGGTGATGATCAAGTCATATACGTACACACCGATGATCAGATGAGATGTGTTATTTCCATGAGTATACACAACATGCTCAGAGTCGCTCTTGTGAAACCCATGTGTCAGAAAGATGGCATCATGCTTTGTGTTCCATGCTCTTGGTGCTTGGATGAGGCCATAGAGTGCTTTCTGGAGTCAGAGATCCCTGTGCTCGTGGTCTTTGATGATTAATCTAGCTGGTTTCTTGATGTGAACCTCCTCTTGGAGGTCACCATTTAGGAATGCTGATTTGACATCCATGTGATGGAACTCCCACCCTTCTTGCGCTACCACTACGATGAGGAGCCGCATTGATACCATCCGTATGACGGGGGAAAAGGGATCCTCATAGTTGATCCCCAGCTATTGGATGTATCCTTTTGTAACAAGCCTCATTTTGTTCTTTGCTACCACAACACGCTCATCATGCTTCACCTTGAAGAACCACTTGAGCCCAATTGGAAGATGGACAATTGGGGGATCGACAAGATCCCATGCGTCATTGTCCTTGATCAACCTCATATCTTCTTGAATGACCTTGGGAAAACACTGGTGTTGTTCTGCTTCACCATAGGATGTTGGTTCATTAGCCATAGTGAAATGTAGCTCACCCGGGCCGAGCTCTTGGAATGCAAACCTTGGTGGTGTTGTGGCCATGATGATGTTGTCAATAGTGCGAAACCAATGTGGGGAGTCATCCTGCTCAATGTCAAGTGCTTCTTCCATGTTGGATGGTGGTGAGACGAACATCACTGTGGTTGATGGCATGGGCATTACCTTGACCACGTTTGGTGTCGTAGCATCTGTGGAGTGTGCACTAGTGGGTGTGAGTGATGATACCTATTCTCTGATAGTGTCGTCGGCCTCCATCATCCCTGGCATACAATCTGTTGTGTGTTTTATGGTGAATGGATCCTCACTGCTCAACACACCTTATTCATAATGAGAACTCGAATTGCACTGTTCTTCCTCATCGAAGATGACATCATGCATTACATGCATGCGCTTGCTGACGGGGTCAACCATGCGTTATTCCTTGGACCTGGACTCATACCCGACAAAGATCATCGGCGTACTCTGGTCATCCACCTTCTTCAGGTTACTTTTCATATTCTTGACATGCGCAATACAACCAAAAGTGCGGAAAAAATGCAACCCTAGTCGTTTTCCATGCCAGGACTCGTATGGCGTCAACCTGCCATGGCTACGTGTTGGGGCTCGGTTGAAGATGCAGACAGTAGTGGAGACAACCTCACCCCAGAACATCCCAAGAAGGCCTTTTTCCATCAATATGCTTCGGGCCATGGCAACCACTATCTGGTTACATCGTTCAATGACCCCATTCTATATTGGTGAATAGGGGGCCATGATTTTCCATTGTATGCCACGTTTGGCATAGTATTAACCAAATTTACTGAATTAAACTCACCATCGTGGTCTTTCTCGAGAACCTTTAGCTTTCACCCTGTCTCCACCTCCCCTGTGGCTTTAATGAATGTTAATTTTCATCGGAGTTTGGTCCTTGCTTCTGAGTAGATTGAGCCACATGTAGCGGGTCATGTCACTTATGAGCAGTAGAAAGTAGTCGCTCCCACTTGGCGTCCTCGGCGTGATCGACCCATAGTGGTCACCATGGACAAGGTCGAGGGCTTCCTCTGCACAATGATTCACTTGTTTAGGGAAATATACTTATCACTGTTTCCAAATGAGGCAGTTGTCACAGATTTAATTAACCTGATCAATTTGTGGGAGCCCTCGCACCATATCACATTGAGAGATATGACGTTGAGACTGAAAATTCAGGTGGCCGTACCTCGCATGCCAATGCCATGCCTTCGTGGAGCCCCTTACAGTAAGGAATATTGGCTATGAAATTTTGTGTTTGAGCTTGTACATCCATCCATGGAAGTGCTTCACCTTGGCCAATAGATGCCACTGTTGGTCGTGGATCCTCAGGATTCCATCTTCGATCAGTATCTGAAAACTATTCTCATGAAGTTGTCTAATGCTAATGATGTTTTTGGTGAGCCTCAGGAAGAAGTACAGCCTCGTGATCATGTGGTGCTCACTGGTTTTTAAAGTGACCAAGATGGTCCTACACCACTCGATGTTAACGAGAGAGTCATCTCCAAACTTCACGGTGCCATGGATCATAGAGTTAAACGTAAAGTAGATGTCGTGGGAACCAGTCATGTGGTTTGTGGCACCGGTTTCGAGGTACCAAAAGTTTTCATCGCAAACCTCCTCCTAATCTAGTTGTGTGACGACATTCTTCTCGATCAGCCATAGAGGGATGCATTGTGCTTGTAAAGTATTGGTGGTGGCGGATTGCAGTGGCGGGGAATCTGGCACTACAATGTATGACCATGCCATAAGGATCGCAAGCTCATTTTCATCACCTGGGGTTAGAAGGGCCTCAAGAAATTTCGGTCTACTGCGACAATCTTTGTACCAATGACCCATTTTTTATGCAATTTTGGAATTTTTCCCTTAAGACTTCACAACCACCATCGTATCTCGATCCGTCCCTTCCATTTTCACTGTTACCACTGCCAGTCTTTTGTCATGGTCCTCAATGATGCTGGTTTCTGAACATGGAGTTGTTGAAAGATTCTCCCTCATCTGTCACAACTTCATCCATGCAACCCACTCCTCCTTGGTAAAGAGTCGCTTCCCTCTAGTGTTTACAGTGGGCACCAGCTCAAAATGGTCCTCATCTGCTTTAAGTCTCCATGTTACCTCCTCCAAAGAGAGTGTTGAAATACCGAGAATCGTTTCAATTGAAATGGTAATTTAGGAGAACTTGGAGGGAACAACATGAAAATACTTCTCAATGACCTTGTCTTGAGGATCTGGATCGCCGTGGATCATGGGTTGGTTGACCATCCCGGTGAGCCGCATTGCGAAGTCATCCACCGATTCGTTGTTGTGAAAAAATGGCTTCGTACTCCTTGCAGAGCTTCTGAGCATTGGCCTTGCGAATGCGATCAATGCTGATGCGCATGGCCTTAAAAGTGTCCCATTATTCCTTGGAAGTTGCCTTGACGGTGAGTATGAAGATCATCTTTGGTGGGACAGCACGGGGATGGCCTCCAGCGCCATCTGATCATCCTAGAGTTTCGCACCACCAGTGTCGACGACATCACAAAGACCGCGTACTTGATGCATGACCATCATCATCAAGGACCAATCGTTGTAGTTTGTCTTCGTGAGGATCAGATACATCACTGATCCCCCGATCTCCTTTACCACTCGATGTACCACCAGAGGGCTGCTGCCACTATCAATGGGGGGTCTGGGACGTGACTATGATGTCTGGGTTAGTCGGGGCAATTAGGGATTAGATTTTGGAATTTTTGATTTAGACAACCTCACTCTAATAACATATATTTGAAATTCCTGACTGTTCAACACGGAAACACAAACGAGAATAGAAAGAATATTGAAATAAAATATTTGAACAAAATGTTGTTTTGTGAACCATCCAATTGGGAAGCTTTTCTGGATAGATTTTCATTTCATTATATATTTGAAAAAAACTCATACATATTTACAACGTAATTAAAACCACACGGCAACCTTAATGGGATCAAACCGCGTTGACCCATTAATATGGGGAAGGAAAAATAGCGGTGAAAAAAATTCCATAAAGAAAATCATCAACAAACAATGAGGAAGGGTGGGTAGGGGAGGCAAGCAAAGGGTGCTGGAAAGGAGGACGTGCCAGAAGAGGCTACGTAGGGGGGGGGGGGTGGATCGAGCAAGGTAGGGGGCACGATGGGAAGTGTAACACCCCACGATTTTATGAAAAATCTTCTTCTTAATTTCATTAATGTCTTGTGTTGTATGCTACAACAAAAAGAACTTTCACAACATGCATCCCTGACATGTCTTGAATTACACGCAAGCGCGACCTTCCACGATAGCGTGTGTTGTACGCAATACCAAGTTTCGCTAAACAACGATATGCTATTAAAATATTATTAAAACTAGCCGTTATGAATAGTAATAACCACTTTTTGAAATTTTGTAATTTTTTTTAAAAAATGGACTTCATTTTTGAATTTGGAATATCGAAATTAGCTTAGGGTAAAATTTTGATACTTTTCGGATTACTTTCATATTCTGATGAATAGTGAAAATTACTAAATTTTAATTAAAAACAACTTTTTTAATCGAAATAATTAATAGTGATAAGTTATTAATTTTAGTGGGTTTAAAGTATATTTAGAATATATTTTCACAATTTAATACAATGTTGGTCATTGGATGTAATTTCACATTTAAACCAAACATAAACACGTGTCAATCTTTCGATAGTTATTATCTCTTAAGAACATGCTATTTGTGTTGATGATGGTATTAATTTTTAAATTAATTAATGCTACTGATATGTTTTTAATTTGGTAAAATAGAAATCATTTTTGATTTCATAATATCAAATATAGCTTAGGCCTAATTTTTGGTATTTTTCTGGAAACTTTCATTTTTTGATGAATAGTGAAACCACTAAGTGGTAGTTAAAAAAATGAATTTTTCATAAAACATAATTTTACCGCTTCTGTGAGTGGAATTTAAAAAATCCGAGATACACGGTTGATGTAAGTAAGTAAAATGTGGTTCAATGAGATGAAAATAATTTTTGGTGAATAATAACTTTTTTCTTTTTTTTCCACGGTTAAATGTAAATAGGGTAATTAAGGGAAAAAATGATACTATTATTACCCGAAAACTTGTCCCAATTCTGTTGGATAAGATTAATTCGACCAAAAACAACCTTAGGAATAAAATATGTCCATTTAGGCCCACTTGGATTTGATTAGGACATTTATTATTATTTAATTCATAGAAGAGTTAAAAGAGTTAAAATCGAAGTTTATTTAATAAAACATTTTTAATATAGGGATATATATATATGATAAATTCGATTGTAAATATTAATTAGAAAGATAATAAGATTTCCTACATAATGGTATTTTATTTATAATTTTTATACATTAAATAAATTTATTTATTTATGACACAATGATGATGTTGTAATTACCATAATAGTGAAAAATTAGAATAATTGATATTATAAATACCCAAATAAATATAATTTCAGACTTTTTATGAATTACACTAATTTTCTAGGTTAATATGGAATGTTAGTATTTATTTAATTAACTTTGGTGTAAGTAATCATTCTGTTATGAGTTTCACAAAAATCAACAATTGAATAGTGTCAAAATTGACATAAAATATGTTTTAAAACAAATATCATATTATTGATTGTTATTTTATTCCTAAAAATCCAAATTTCTGCCAATATACTTATATAATGATATGGGTATCATTAATGGACCACTTGGGGGTCTCTTGGATGTATATGGTATGTTTATTAACTATATAATATAAAAATACAAAGTGTCATGGTAAATGTCAATCTAATTAACTAAGAGTTAAAACTAAATGATGAGGTTAGTATAATGAACTAAACTTGTCTAAATTCAATTTTATGAGATTATTTAGACCCATACCCACCTTAGTATCGAATTAAATCAATTTGTATCTATTTAAAACCGAATTTGGCTTTATAATAAAATAATATTTTTAGTTATTCCAAAGGTGCCCCTCTCCTCCCTTATAAAAGGGCACCTCCTCCCCCTCTTCCTCACACCACTTTGAGCATTCATGCTCGGCCAAACCCTGCCCATTTCACTTCCCCACTTCGCCAGAAACATCCAAGAGGTCCTGGTCTTCTTCAAAGACCAATTTTAGTGCCCTAAGAAGAGGACTCAAAGAGCCGCTTCAAAGAAGAGGTAATGTCCGTTACCGATTCTTTCAACTTTATTTCTTCTTCCACTTCTTTTTCTTAGGCTGTTTCATTATGAAGCAATTAGATCAGTATCACTCATATACGAATATGTTATTATAAGTATCAAACAACCCTATTTCACCATCTATCTATCCTACGAAAAATGAAATCATCGCGCGTGCGTACGTACGGAATACCGTCTCCACGCCGTGGTGTAATCTTTTTTCCACCATCACCTTACTTGGATGGGTATAATGGTGTAAATAATAACCATATGTGATTATTTTAAAGTGATATTGATTTTGAAATAGTATACATACACTCCAATACAGTCCCACGATCATGAGAATGATATCATCGCTCGTGCGTACGTACGGACTACTGTCTCCACGATGCGATGAGATTCATTCTCCACGTTAATCATTCATGAATTATTATAAAGTATATATAATAAGTAATCATGAAATATATGACATAATAATGATACTGTATTTATGTGTATATATATGTATGTCATCTACTTAATTCCATTCAACTCAATAAGGAAACGAAAACAGCGTTCATGCGTACATACGTCCTACCGTCTCCGTGAACGGTGTATTTCTTTCCTTTTACTGATCTATTAAATATATATATATATTCTGAATATATATTATATATAAATAATATTTTATATTCTGGAATTAAGTAATCATTATCTATGTAATCATATGAATAATTACAACTCAAAACACAGACGACAAATGAAACGATTTTACCCAAAACGTTCTTTAACATGGAATTTGCAAAAGAACGGGTAATATAAAGCCACAAGTGAACCATATATGATATCATAAAAAAGCGTTTGATTATTTAATAAGTCAATGACATTATTTAAATCATTATACAAGAGGTTCGGACACTTACAAAGCAAATCAGACCTAAGGTAAGGGAAATGTCACAATCTTATTTTTATCCGAGATTGTTTATACTTTAGAATTTACTGGGGTGTATTTTATCATACAGATCCATGTTTGCTCAATATATAATATTATTTCCATCCAACTAAAATTGTTTAAATCCAATTTTACCCTTCGGTGAGTTTTTAGTAAAATACGTGAAATGAATCTTTTGTCGTTTTTCGTACGAGGTACTTTTTGACTTTTCTGACAAAAGTATGAGAATAATGTTTTTTTACTTATACGGCATGAATAGATTTTCAAAACATTATTTCCAAAAATCTTACTTTACATGTTTTCAAGTTTATTTTTAATCAACTTCTTTTAGTTTAAAATTTTATGACATGTTAAGAAAGGAAACATGTTTTTGATGTAGAAAGGATATTTTCCTCAAGAATAGAGTTCAATAGTTTTATAAAAATTATTTTCCATCTAAGATAATATAGGGTTCTATTTCTGTCCCTATTATTACATGGATTTTATTATGTTCTAATGGAAATATTTTTATGAATTCCTTTATCTTATATGAATTGTTTTATGATGTCATGATGTTTAAGATTCCCATTTTTATTACATGGGTTATGCAATGATGTATGATTTAAGATTTTGTGGCACACATAAGAATGGTTTCATTATGAGATGGGTGGGACCTATATCTCCCTCCAATGCATTGGTTAAAGATTTTATATCTCATGAGATAGACATGGTTGGAACGGCAGGTTAAACTGGTTCAGTAAAACAGGACTGATACGAGGAGTGAACTCAGTTCAGAAATGGACTTTGTCCACTAAGATAGTCTTCGAAATGAGTCTTGACTAATAAGAAATTATTCTCTATGATTATGTGTGCATGCCACAAAGTTTCATGTTTTACGTTATGATTATGGGGATTACATTTCACTACCATGATTTATCCCATGTTATGAAATTATAATCTCTTTTCCAAGTTAAGATTTCCAAATTGTTATGTTCTTATGAATATGATGTGATTGATAATTCTTTTGTTTACCCTTACTGAGAATTTGAGCTCACCCTTTTATGTTTTCTTTTCCCCGGGATATAAATAAAGGTTTTAGGTAAGGAAACAAAAAGTGGAAGATCTTTGTGGGAGATTTTTAAGATCTTTCACCACGATTAGAATATTACGTTCCAAGTTTCCAAAGACACTAAACTATTACGGTCCTTGTGTGTCTGTTTTTGTTATGTATTAAGTATTCCGCAAAAGTAATGTAATGTCCATGTACGTTAAGCTTCAGTTATCTACAATTGGTATCAGAGGAAAGGATTAGTCAACCTTTGGAAACTAGGATGCGGCAACGTTAGTGAGATCCCTAGATATATTTCTAAGGTATGTCTAGGGATGTCCCTAAGGATAAGTATACGTATAGGATATAGTCCTAGAACTACGGTAACGATCTTAGAATTTAACCTAAGATGTTAGATATTGAAGGTAATTCCCCTTTATTATATTGTTTTCCCTAGCATTATTTTTACCTCTCACACTATTCTTTTTGGGTTTTAGACGATGGCTGGAACCCGAAGGAACCATGTTGATTAATGTAATGGACAATACAATGATTGTCCTCCTGAACAAACAAATGTTATGGGATATAGAGTGCAAAATCTTATTGCTATACTTACACAAGCTATGAATCATTCTGGACTTCCAAATGAGCAGAGAAGGGAACAATATTCTATTGAGTCCTTCATGAGGCAACGTCCACATTCTTTCAGTGGGTCTTCTGATCCACTTGTTGCTGAACAATGGATCAGTACTACTGAAAATATATTTTCAGTTCTTCAATGTTCCGAACATGATAAAGTCATCTTAGCAGTATATCGTTTGGAAGGTGAAGCTAATCAATGGTGGAATATTATCAAGAATACAAGGCCAAGAGATGAAATTGATTCAATGGAATGGGATGAGTTCAAGAACTTATTTTTCAATAAGTACTTCCCTCGTATTCTTCGAACAAAGACGGAGGAGGTGTTTCTTGAACTAAAGAAAAAGGATGATGAATCTGTTGGTATATACGAAACGAATTTTACAAGGCTTGCCAGGTATGCATCTGGATTTATCATCCAGCCTGAAAGTAAAGTTGATCGATTCATCAGTGGCTTAAAAACAAATATTCAAAGGGAATTAGCTATAAGAGACTTTAGTATCTATAAAGAAATTTTGCATTGTGCTATCAAGGTAGAAATTGAAGTTGGTGTTACTTATCCATCTCATAGTTTTGACAAGAAACGAAAGATGGATTTCAAGGAGAAATCTCAGAATAATTGTGAAAAGAAGATGAATGTTTCCCTATGCTCTATGTGTGGAAAGAATCATGGTAGAGATTGTCTTAAAGGGACAAGTAAATGTTTCAAATGCGGAAAAGAAGGTCATCGGACATTTGAATGCCGCAATGATGGGACGAAGATGTCTACTGATGCAAACAAAGGAAGGGATATACAGAATTAACCTAATACACTTCAATGATTCATGTGCAAGGAAATGGGGCATTGTGCTAATAAATTCCCTAATCAAAGGGTTAGTGATGATCGACATGAGAAACCGATTAAGGCAAAGGATAAAGGGATGTCACATGCGATCACTATTGGCGATGTTGAATATGAAAACAATGTGGTGGAATGATTAAGTGTTTATGTAATGGGATTCCAAAATAATGTTGTATATAGTATTGTGGAATATTGGAATATTTATGTATTGGTATATTGTGGTTTTCAATGGTACTGGTAACCATGGAATGTGATTGAGATATTTTTGGGAAAAAATATGATATGCGCATAATGAGAGGAAAACAAGAAAATGAAATGTTTGACCATATTCATGAGCTCATGACTGATATAAGGAGAAGGTTATATCATGGATTGAGTATATAGAATTTTTGGATTTTGGTATGTGGAATGAGTTAACTTTTGACTGCATTCATTTTTTCACTAAGGATCAATGGGTATTCATTCTTCAAGAGAATACATGATTAAGGTTTTCACATGTTTGTAATTTTACCAAAAGACAAATCTTATGATATATGGGGATCAACGATGGTATTAAATATCTAGTAATCATTTTCACTATATTATGAGAGTGGAATGCAGTATTATGGATAATCCTAAAGATTGGAATGGATTATGTTGTACATAAGTTACTATTGATTAAGGATAGAATTTTTTTCGATATTATTGATGGGATGTTATAGTAATGTAGTTTTAGAAAAAGGACAACCTGCAAGACGGGCGACATCCCATCGCGTCAGACAAGGCTGTGGGAATCGAACCCACAACCAAAATGCCACTAGCCTTTATCGCCTACCACTGGCCTACAGGAAGTCCCTGGTTAGTAGAAACTAGTTTTATTTTATTAAGCGGTGTGATATATGAAGTATAAGTTCATTTTTGGAACTATATACGATTAATCTAACCATAAGATGGACTTATAACTTTTTCTAACCTTTTGTTTGAAAGAGATGGAATGACCCATAATTCTATCACATGATCTGCTAACACATCACGAATAACAAATTCAACTTCATGTCATTAAGGGATGAAGTGGAAATTTTTCAATTCACGAACAACAGTGAGATTGTACCAAAATCATGTATGTATTTCTTTTAATTCATCAACTTTAGGGAAATGATATTGAAAACCAAAAATGTTGTCCTAGTTCCCTTATATCCGATGAATCCGATGGTACCTTAGAACATCACAAATCTATATATTTGTGATTGTTGGCTTTTTCATAGCCATGTTCTATACCACTCTCCATCAGAACCTAATGGTTAGAATTTTCTTCCATATCCATATTTTCACCTATGTTCTTCTACGTGCAAACCCAATGGTGAGTTAATTTGGGTAACCGTTACATTTTATAATTTAGTTTTTAAATCCATGTCTTGGTATTTCTTTTTACGATGTGGGTTTCTATTAAATAAACTTTCGAGTAGTAATCCATTTATAACCCCGACAAATTTCGAGGGCGAAATTCATTTTAAGGGGGGTAGAATGTAACACCCCATGATTTTACAAAAAATATTCTTTTTAATTTCATTAATGTCTTATGTTGTATGCTACACAATAATGATCTTGAAAAAAATGCATCCCTGACTTGTCTTGCATTACACGCAAGCGCGACCTTCCACGATAGCGTGTGTTGTACGCAATACCAAGTTTCGCTAAACAACGATATTCTATTAAAATATTATTAAAACTAGCCGTTATGAATAGTAATAATAACTTTTTGAAATTTTTTAAATTTTGTTTTTCAAAATGGACTTCATTTTTGGATTCGGAATATCCAAATTAGCTTAGGGTAAAATTTTGGTACTTTTCGGATAACTTTCATATTCTGATGAATAGTGAAAATTACTAAATTTTAATTAAAAACAACTTTTTTAATCAAAATAATTAATACTGATAAATTATTAATTTTGGTGGTCTTAAAGTATATTTAGAATTTATTTTTAAAATTTAATACAATGTTGGTCATTGGATGTAATTTCACATTTAAACCAGACATAAACAAGTGTCAATCTTTTGATAGTTATTATCTCTAAAGAACACGCTATTTGTGTTGATGGCAAGAATTAATTTTTAAATTAATTAATGAAACTGATATGTTTTGAATTTGGTAAAATAGAAATCATTTTTGAGTTCATAACAAAAAATATAGCTTAGGCCTATT
Organism: Viscum album; assembly: GCA_963277665.1. NCBI lineage: Eukaryota > Viridiplantae > Streptophyta > Magnoliopsida > Santalales > Viscaceae > Viscum > Viscum album. The sequence goes on from CAUJRU010001847.1 coordinate 50,247, forward strand.
TTTTGTATTTTTCTGCAAACTTTCATTTTTTGATGAATAGTGAAACCAATAAGTGGTAGTTAAAAAAATGAATTTTTCATAAAACTTAATTTTACCGCTTCTGTGACTGGAATTTCAAAAATATGATAGACATGGTTGATTTCAGTAAGTAAAATGTGGTTCAATGAGATGAAAATAATTTTTGGTGAATAGTAACTTTTTACATTTTTTTTACCACGGTTAAAAGTAAATAGGGTAATTAAGGGTAAAACTTATATTATTATTACACTAACACATGTTCTAATTCTATTGTATAAGCTTAATTCGACCAAAAACAACCTTAGGAGTAAAATATGACCATTTAGGCCCACTTTTATTAGATTAGGACATTTATTATTATTTAATTCAAGGAAGAGATAAAAGAGTTAAAATAGAAGTTTATTTACGAAAACATTTTTTATATAGGGTTATACATAGGATAAATTAGATTGTAAATATTAATTAGAAATTTAATAAGATTTACTACCTAATGATATTTTATTTATAATTTTTATACATTAAATAAATTAATTTCTTTATGACACAATGGTGATGTAGTAATTACCATAATAGTGAAAAATTAGAATAATTGATATTATAAATACCAGAATAAATATAATTTCAGACTTTTTAGGAATTAAACTAATTTTCTAGGTTAATATGGCATGTTAGTAGTGATTTAGTTAACTTTGGTCGAAGTAATAATACTGTTATGAGTTTCCAAAAAATCAACTATTGAATATTGTCAAAATTGACATTAAATAATTTTTTAAACAAATATTATATTATTGATTGTTATTGTATTCCTAAAAATCTAAGGATCGGCAAAGATACATATATCATGATATGTGTATCATTAATGGACCACTTGGGGGTCTATTGGATGTATATGGTAATTTTATTAACTATATAATATAAAAATACAAAGTGTCATGGTAAATGTCAATCTAATTAACTAAGAGTTAAAACTAAAAGATAAGGCCAGTATAATGAACTAAACTTGTCTAAATTCTATTGGATTAGAGGATTTCGACCCATCCCCACCTTATATTTGAAATACATCAATTTGGAGCTATTTGAAACCGAATTTGGCTTTATAATAAAATAATATATTTAGATATTCCAAAGGTGCCCCTCTCCTCCCTTATATAAGGGCACCTCCTCCCCCACTTCCTCACACCACTTTGAGCCATCAAGCTCGGCCAAACCCTTCCCATTTCACTTCCCCACTTCCCTAGAAACATCCTAGAGGTCCTGGTATTCTTCAAAGACCAATTGTAGTGCCCTAAGAGGAGGACTCAAAGAACCGCTTCAAAGAAGAGGTAATGTCCGTTACCGATTCTTTCAACTTTATTTCTTCTTCCACTTCTTCTTATTAGGTTGTTTCATTATGAAGTAATAAAATCAGTATCACTAATATACTGATATGTTATTATAAGAATGAAATAACCCTATTTCACCATCTATCCATCCTACGGAAAACGAAATCACCACCCGTTCATACGTACGAAATACCGTCTCCACGCCGTGGTGTAATCTATTTTTCACCACCACCTTACATGGATGGGTATAATGGTGCAAATAATAACTATATGTGATTATTTTAAAGTTATATTGATTCTGAAATAGTATACATAAACTCCAATACAATCCCACAATCATGAGAACGATATCATCGCTCGTGCGTACGTACGGACTACCGTCTCTACGATGCGATGAGATTCATTCTCAACGTTAACCATTAATGAATGATTATAAAGTATATATAATAAGTAATCATGAAATATATGACATAATAATGATACTGGATTTATGTGTATATATATGTATGTCATCTACTTAATTCCATTCAACTCAATAACGAAACGAAAACAGCATTCATGCGTACGTACGACCTACCGTCTCCATGAATGGTGTATTTCTTTCCATTTACAGATCTATTATATATATATATTTATATTCTGAATATATATTAAATATAAATCATGTTTTATAATCTGGAATTAAGTAATCATGATCTATGTAATCTTATGAATAATTACAAGTCAAAACACAGACGACAAATGAAACGATTTTTCCCAAAACACTCTTTAACATAGAATTTACAAAAGAACGGGTAATATAAAGCCATAAGTGAACCATATATGATATCATAACAATGAGTATGATTCTGGAATAATTCAATGACATTATTTAAATCATTATACAGGAGGTTCGGACACTTACGAAGCAAATCAAACCTAAGGTAAGGGAAATGTCACAATCTCATTTTTATCTGAGATTGTTTATACTTTGGAATTTACTGGGGTGTATTTTATCATCCACATCCATGTTTCCTCAATATGTAATATTATTTCCATCCAAATAAAATTTTTTAAATCCAATTTTACCCTTCGGTGAGTTTTTAGTAAAATATGTGAAAGGAATCATTTGTCGTTTTTCGTATGAGGTACTTTTTTACTTTTCCGACCAAAGTACGAGAAGAATGTTTTTTTTACTTATACGGCATGAATAGATTTTTTAAAAAATATTTCCAAGAAGCTTACTTTACAAGTTTTCATGTTTTTTTTTAATCAACTTTTTTTAGTTTAAAATTTTATGACATGTTAAGAAAGGAAAAATGTTTTTGAAGTAGAAATGATATTTTCCTCAAGAATGCAGTTCAAGAGTTTTATCAAAATTATTTCCCATCTAAGATAATATAGGGTTCTATTTCTATCCCTATTATTACATGGATTTTATTATGTTGTGATGGAAATATTTTTATGAATTCCGTTATCTTATATGAATTGTTTTATGATGTCATGATGTTTAAGATTCCCATTTTTATTACATGGGTTATGCAATGATGTATGATTTACGATTTTGTGGAACACATAAGAATGGTTTAATTATGAGATGGTGGGACATATATCGTCCTCCAATGCATTGGGTAAAGAATTTATATCTCATGAGATAGACATGGCTGGAACAGCACGTTAAACCGGTTCAGTAAAACAGGACTGAAACGAGGAGTGAACTCAGTTCAGAAACGGACTTTGTCCACTAAGATAGTCTTGGCAATGAGTCTCGACTAATAAGAAATGATTCTCTATGATTATGTGTGCATGCCACAATGTTTCGTGTTTTATGTTATGATTATTGGGATTGAATTTCACTACCATGACTTATCCCATGTTATGAAATTATGATCTCTTTTGCAGGGTAAGATTTCTAAATTGTTATGTTCTTATGAATATGATGTGATTGATATTTCTTTTGTTTACCCTTACTGAGCATTTGAGCTCACCCTTTTATGTTTTCTTTTCCCCAGTATATAAATAAAGGTTTTGGGTAAGGAAACAAAAAGTGTAAGATCTTTATGGGATATTTTGAAGATCTTCCACCATGATTAGAAGATTATGTTCCAAGTTTCCAAAGACTTAAAACTATTATGGTCCTTGTGTGTCTGTTTTTTGTTATGTATTAAGTATTCCGCAAAAGTAATGTAATGTCCATGTATGAAAAGCTTTGAGAATCTACATGAAGTGGGGGGAGAGGGTGAGGCGCTAAGAGAGGGGGGAGAACCCTAATCAATGATAAAATAAAATAAAAATAACAATAAAAATGAGAGTGAAAAAAAATATTAATATCATAACTAATAATAATTACATTATTATTAATAATAATTTTTTCCCATAAAATGTTATAAATAAAAATAAAATAAAATGCACCAGGTTGGGGTGTAACAATTACATTTGTCTTAAAAAGGAGGTTGGATATGATGAAATCAAGATACTGGTGGATGATGAATATAATATGGCTAATGAAGTATTAATTTATTTTATGTCGATAAATTTATCATATATTTAATTTTTTATGTTTAGAATAAATGAATTTAATTAATCTATGTAAAAAAATTTAGAAGACCTTTTCTTGTTTTATATTATATATCATGTTATAACTTGTTCTATATTGTTATTAGATGTAAGAATGATAAGAAAAAATGAATTAATGTTAAGATATGATCATCCAAATATTCTATAGTGTCAAATGTCCCTTATGATATTATCTTGCTAATAGAAATTAAGTTCCCTAATTTTGGTTTCCCCCTTTCCCTCATTAGGCTACTTGAGTTTCAACATGATTGGAATGTAACTATTAATTTGAAAATATAATTTATTACATATATATAATAATTGTTGAATATATTTATTTAATATATTTTGTGTATATGAAAATTCAAATGAACATGAATACATTAAATGTTTGTAAACAAGTAAATTTTAAAGTCGTTGTACTATTTAACATTATATGAGTTCCTATAGATGATTTCAGAGGATTATATGGGATTATATTGGGTCAGTAAGCATGAAAGGCAATATCCTTTCCCATCACTTATCATGAATGCAGACATATTCCCATTACTTGTAAGAATGGGTTTTTGAAAACAATTGATAATAAGTCAAAATTCATATTTATAGTTTATTTATCTATTAATCCAATCAAATGCCAATATAAACATTTTTCATATCTAATATACAAGTGATTTTCCATTTTTATATGCATTATGTAGCAGTATATCTCTATATTTTAAAAAGGTTTTAGAAAACATATATATAATTTATGTATAGTGTGTGATATGACTTCAGTGACACCTCCTTGACTAGAAGGATTCCTATAATAATTTAATCCTTTATATGATAGAATATACCAATACTAAATCCATTAATTTTATTTTAATATATATATTATAATAATTTTTATATATATTTTTTTAGGTATCATATTATATATTCTATTTTATATTTTTGTTATTTTAATATCAGAACCATTAGTAGTGGAAGATTCTAGCAGAAATAACAAATATGAACATGTATCATCTAGAGGCAGTGAGAATTATATAAGTGAGAATTTTTGATGATGGATTCATGTTTATATGGGTTCTATTTATATCTAAAACTTATTTAGTCAACCTGTATAATATCTAACTCGATTGTATTATGTTTATACGATCTCTGTATATATGTAAATGTTGTATTTTGTATGTTTTGTTTGTAAACTGAAATTATTAAAGTATTTATCCATTAGATATATAGGTATTTTTATGATTGAGGTGGTATTTTATTTTTTATTAATTAATAATATATTATTTATAATTAGAAGTGGTTTTATCTACCATGATATTTTAAAAACATTGGTATTTATTTCACTGTCCTTTAGACTGTGGTTACAGACTATAAAAATGTAGATAAACACATCCACCCAACTGATAATTATAGTAAATTATTATTAAAAAAATCCACTTATATTATTAGTGTATATTGAAACTACTACTTATATTATTACTGGTGGTTGAAACGACCACTGAAATTATTAGTGGTGGTTATAACTATCTTTAAATTTACAATATGTTTCCATAAATATAAATGATGCATACTATTTCAAGTCCATTTCAAAACTGGAATAAAATATAGATGTGTAATGGTTCTACAGAACCACCTCACTTCCATATTAATTATCATGATTAAATTTGTGAATCATAAAAACATGATAGTACTAATAATTACTACCTATTTCAGAGTGGCAGTTTAAATATCCATATTTTTTCAAAAAACCACAAAACAATGGATTATTTTCTTGTATTGTTTATGGGTAAACTCGGGTTTTGTATTTATTTTAAAACTTATAAAAAAATGTTGGAATGCTGAAAATTATTTTTTTATTAAGAAAGAAACTTTTGAGGTAAAAGTGAGAAACCATAAGTTCCAACAAACACGAAACATAGCCCAACAAAAAAAACCAGAACCAACCTCTTCCAAGCAAAAGCAGCAACCACTAGCTCCAAAGAAGGACCACTCATCGATCCCATGAAAGCATGGACCCTCCCAATGGCAAGCCATCCCTCTGAATCATCCACATCCCAAATGACCTTCAGAGGAAGTAGAAGCGTGCTCTAACTTGCCGGAGCCGATATGACCCTCCAACATTTCCACCCACAACAAGGATTGTAAGTCAACAAAGCATTAGTTATGGAAGAAATTAACACAATAGATAAAACTAAGGAAATAAATCAAATATCTTTTCAAATAATTTAGAATAGATAACACTAAGGAAATTATCACTGACATGATTAAAATTTGTATGTTAGTATTGGATAAATCACAGAAACTAGTTTATGACAAACATTAATGAAGTATGATTGGCAGTCTTCTTTACCATACTACAACATGGCCTTTTACCATGTTCAAAATTTATCATTGTTATCATTTCCAATCAAATCCAAAATAATCAAATTCTAAATTACTCAAATGATTTTTTAATTAAATGGATATAAAATTATTTGATTTTTCTATCCCAAGGAACATATTTTTAAGAAAATTTTTCTCTAAAACTAATTTATGAAGATTAGAACTATGTTAAAAAGAACTATTGGAGGAAGCTATATACTAAAATCCCTCATCTCATGGAGTAGTATGAAGACGAAATCAGTGTCTCTTTCTTCAATCGAAGTGGAATACATATTCAATGGGAGATGTTTCTCCCAAAATATATGGATAGAAAACACATATATTATGGTATTACTTTTGACCATGTCCCCATTAAGTAAGATAATATTATCACCATAAATATCAATAAAAATTATACCAAGTATAATTTCCCCAAACACGTTCAGCTTCGACACCATATCCCAAGATATCATGTTTAAAAATATTATTCCTTATTTGATTTGTCCCAATTTAATATCAACTCACTGATATTTTAACCAAAACCCTAGTCCTAAATCATTTATAATAAATTAAAGATGAATTAGTAAAATGTTTCGTGTGAAAATATTTATTTTACTTATGAGTATATTGATTTATATTTTAATTGTTTTTTAAAATATTTATTTTATTTTAAAAAAACATAAAAAAAACTTTTATATCTTGAACATGTTTTTTATTTTATTTATTCACTCATGGTTTAGGTACCTTGATCTTTTATATGATATCATTTTATGGGGATCCTAATCTCTTTCAAAATATAAAATTTTCTATAACTAATATATATATATATATATTTAGAAAATGTTCTCCCATATTTTTTAAAATTTTAAAATATTATTTAAAAAATATATACTCTATATAGTATTAATTATTATTATTAAATGTTATTTCTATTCCATATTTTTTAAATTTATGTCAACACTATTTATAAAAACTAGAAATGATTTTATTTATACAAATTTCATAAACAATGTTTTTTAATTTTATCCCTCTTAAATAAGATTATTGAAGAGTAAATTTTTATAGATATTTATCTCTCTAAATTGTAAATTTTTTTTCTTTAAAAAACAAAAATCAATGAATAATTTAAAAGTATGATTTCACATCAAAGGACCCTTAACATTATGTTTCAATTATTTAAATTGGGTGAGGGTCAAACCCTCTATTATTAAAGGAAAATAATAATGCCCCATTTAAACTAGGATAAGAGGGAATCCAATACATGGATTATGGGCCTAGATGAAGAATAACCTAAGAGAACATAACCTGAAGAGTCAAACATAGTCTAGAAGACCCAGTGAACCAGATTACATGATGGTGAAACACATGAAGATATGGATTGAAAGGACAAGAGGAACCAAGATTCATAAAAGAGCCTTTGATATGTCTCACACCTCATTTCAAAGATATTTAAACCAGTGTTTCCGATCCAAGAATTTTCATTACCCCCCCATAGATATTATCATCATGCTGGACTGACAAAACATGGAACATCACCCCTATAACCCACATTGGAATATGTTTGAGGACTAAATAATAGGTTCTATCAAACCTTTCTCTCTTTCAAGATACACACTTGATGATGCTTTCCAGAACCTCACATCACTCTCAACATAATGCTCCACATTATCATATTGGAAAATTATTTATAAATCAATTTGTCTAGAAACTGATTTATCCCGCATTTAGGTGAAGATAGGTGGATGATGATGGGTTCTAGGAAACAAATCACACATTCAACATCGCACGCTCGGTGAAAATAAGATGATGCTGTACAACTAACCAAATGAATCTAGACAAATGCTGAGTCTTTTCATACACCCAAGACCCAAAAGATTATCCGAAGTCCCAACAACCAAGAGGATCAAAGAAAATACCAATATACATGGCCTGAAATCCTAGTTGAAAATTTCTAATAAAAGAAATCCCAAATAAGTAGGTCCCAATGGAAAATCCCGATCTGTGATGGTAGCCTAACCCTATCCTCCATTTCCTCCAATGATAATAAATATTTTTTACCTCCCCTCAATAATCATTCTAAACAAAAAATTTTAAAAAACTGAACCACCTGGGGGCCCTGATCACCCTTATGCACACATCCTATAACCTGATATATGGTCCCTAAACATCGCCACCCAAAGAAACATAACTCTATACTGATCTTCTATCTTCCAATCAAAACCCAAGATAGTTTTACCTGATTTACCCAAAAAAGGAAGACAACACCCAATAACTTTTGACCAACATCTAATGTGAATGTAAGGATTCCTAGATATGAAGTATACCTAAATCTATTGATTAAGTGGACCCACACTATAGAAGAATATCATAAATCCCAAGTGTAACACCCCAAGGTTTTAAAAATAAATTTAATGAAATTAATGAAACACTAATTCTCTTCACAATGACACTTTTTTAAGTATAAATTTATAATATAGCTATTAAATATAATTTTTTCGCTTATATGATTTGAATTTTTAAAAAATGGACATACAAGGCTGTGATCAGTAAGTTATTTGGTGTTTGAGAGGAAAAAATAAATATTTTTAATAGTAAACTACACTTATAAGTATTAATATGACCAAATGAATAGTAACATAACCAATGAATCTATTTATAATAATTTATGAGACATTGAATAAATTTTCATGGTACTAAAAAATGAGTTATTTTTAAAAAATTTAAATTTTATAATAAATTGTAATTTAATTTAAGAATTAAATTTCACATATTTAGAAAATTATTTTAAAACAATTGAGTTCATTTTTAATTCTACATATCAATAAATGGTTAGGGTAATGTTTTGGTATTTTAATTAAATTAATTATGTTTTGATGAATAGTGAAATATGGTAAAAACTATATATATAAATTATATGTTTTATACACTATTAATTGAATCATAGATGATGTAATCACACTTGTTTCGAAATCACATGATAAATTTACTATTTTTGGTCAAATTAATAAATACAATTCACAATCATGATCTGAAATATGAAACTAATGATTAAAATAATGTTAAACTTATACTCTCCTCCACTATAAATACCACCCTCACCTCATATTCCTATAACACATATAAATCATTGATAATTATATGTATTCTGACAAATACCCATCCCAAGGATATTACCCACATCCAAGAACTTTTTGTCTCACAAAAAGGACAAAACAAAAGGCCTTAAGGAGGATCTGAAAGAGAAGATATCAAGACGTCAAAATACTTTTTCATTTTCTTGTGTTTTTTTCAATTCCTTTATTTTATTAAAATCTCTTACCCAATCCTCATTCAAGAGTCATGAAAGCACCAGAATAATATATATACTCGATTTTATCATGTTTATGGAAAAATTCCTCAGCTTACTTTAACTGCCCCACTCTTTTAAAAGCATCGTCTAAGATGTGTCATTTTACCAAAATCGTGGATGATGTGTTTCAAATTTCCTTTAATTACTTAAAAATTATTTGTAAAACCATTGTAATGGTTGAAAAAACATCAATGGGTATTATATACATATTTTATGTTCTATAATGATATTATATGCATGAAATTAAATTATACAACAAAACAAGTTCAAGATTTTTGAAGAACCACAAAAATGATCTAAACAGATATCACTAAAGGTTTATCTAATGATTAATTATCATAAAATATAATCAAAATGATTTATGGAATAATGTAATATTCTAAAAACATATTAATACCCTTTAATTCCAGTTCTGTAATTTTATTTCCATACAAAAATAAAATCAAATACGAAGCGACCATGGAGACCTTGTAAAGTACGCATCGGAAACAATAAAAATAACAAAATATTATTAATAAATAAGTGGAATAAGGTTAGAAAATGATCATGTAAGGTGTTATAAACATGAAAATGTATCATTAATATATTAGTAAAACTTTCTTTTTCCATTTTACATGAGTTTTAAACATGTTTGACATATGATGAACTCGAGGAAAGGGAATTCATAACCAAGTTTCCGTTATTTGGGTTAACCTTCTAGGTCATTAATTACGTGGTACTAAGATTATTGATTTTTTTTAAAATTATGTTATATTAATTTAATTAATTATGTATAGAAATATTCCCCTCCTATTGGATTTTAATATCAATTATCTATTATTTCTAAGGGACATTTATTATAAAATATTCTTTTAAACTTATAGTTTTAAAATATTCAAAGTTAATGTTTTTATGGAATTATTATTATTTGATGATTATGTCATGGTTCATGGGAATTATTTATAATGATGTGTGAGACCTATAAATACCCTCGATTAATTGGTTATGTGTAATTTTTAGATCATCCATATGGTTACTCCAAGTGTAATTATGATGGTTACACAATAAGGTTGTCGTGAGGGTTACATTGTACGGTAGCCTTGAGGGTTAAAAATAATAAGGTAGCCGAGAGGGTTACAATATTATGTATGTAATTCCAAAAGATACCATTATAGTTATATTTATTTTCTATATGTTTTTCTAAAATGTCCTAGAAATCTCATGTTTCACAACGTAAGTATATATGGGTGAGAAGTATGTATTTGTGAAAATTATTCCATATGTTTACAAGTACTCATGAACTAATGTTTTATTTATATCATTTTTTATATCCCTTAATAATATTTTTGTTCACATACCAAGGTTTTAAATGATTTTCAAGGGTTATAAGGATGTATAATTCAATGAAGAAATCCAAGTTAAATTTTACGAATATTTTTCAATGAAATCATGATTTATTTGAAAAGTTTTTATATTTTAGAAGAAATGAATGCTATTTTTGCAATGTCCTCTCTATATAAATGAGGAATTTAATCAATGTATTATATACCATGTCTCTAAAAATATAAACCTAAAAATATCCTCAACATTAAAGGATGTTATTTTCTGACTAAAATATTCAGTTATATAATGATATAAGGGAAGGTTCTTATAGTTGGTATTAGATAATGATTTAGATAACTTTATTGGTTATGATGATGTTAAAAGAATAACATAAATGATGTTTACTAAAAGGTTAATTTGAAATGATATAGAATATAAATATTATCATGTTGTTTTGACTAAGATATGTTTTTTGTTCAGAATGTTTTTTCACAAAAGGAATAGGGAAGCTGGAATGGAAAGGCACTGAAAAAACAGTATCCTTCTGAATATGCAGTCTAGAATGGTAGGGATTGGAACTGAATAGTTTGAGACAGTAATGGCTCACCTAACATGGGAATTAAATGGAGGTTTAGTCAATTCAAGATAATAACCAAAGATACCACCAAGGAATATGAACATAGTGGAACATTTAATGAGGAAACAACCTCATACTTTTAGTGGATCTTCTGACCCGAGAGTAGTTGAAGGAAAGATTAAATCCCATTAAAATATATTTTATGTCATGAGATATTTAGATATCCAAAATTTATGTCTTTCCATTTAGCATTTTGAAGGATAAACTGACCAGTGGTCATCAAAGGTCAATAATACCAGGGAAAGAAATAAGATTGAATCCTTAGAGTGGGATGATTGTAATAGTATTTTCCATGAAAAATGTTTTCATAAAAAGGTTAGACCTAGGATGGAGAATAAATTACTTGAATTGGGGGAAAAAGAAGATGCTTTAGTGGATGTGTATGAAGAAAAATTATCCCAACTAGAGAGGTACGCTCTAAATCTTATTCTGGATCTTGATAAAAAAATCTACTATTTTGTCTAGGATTGATGAAAATATATCAATGGGCTTTGGTTTCCAATAAGTTCAAATGTTAGGAGAAGCTTTTCTGATGTGCTAAGAGGGTAGAAATGGATTTTTTTATGAATATGTGCACATTTAAAATAAGGAGAAGAAGAGGTCTAGATGGAAAGTGCTGGGTAAGAATCAATCAATGAAATTTAATGGCAAGAAAGTCAAGCTTCAAGTTTGTAAAAATTGTGGAAAAAGTACAATGAGGAATGCCTTTCTAAAAATGGAAATCGTATTTGATGTAGTATGTTTGGACATATTAACTGAGATTGTAATTAAAATGATCCTAATACTGATCTTAATAAGAACACTGTAATGTATTTTGAATGTTGTGAGATAGGTCACTATGCAAATACCTTCCCAAATGAAGATCCTAATTAGGCAAAGAGGCTAAAATATAAGCAGAAATATGTAGTGAGATCCATTGATACAATGTCACTAGATGAATGTAAATCCAATGAAGTTGTATTAGGTTATTTTTTTGTTTACTCATATTTTTATAATGTCTTGTTTTATATGGTGTCTATAAATTCTTATATTTCTGAGGAAGTTTTTGTTAAATTGGAAATATCACCTCAAAAACAAGACAATAAATTTTTGTTAAAATACCAGGGGAAATGATGTAATAAAAATGCAATTTAATAATATTCTTATTATTATATATGGAAATAAACGTCCTAAAAACCTTTTTGTTTTCCATTTTTAGAGTTTCATGTCATTCTAAGAATGGATTGGCTTTCTATTTATCATACTAATATTTATTGTGAGCTAATGAATATGTTTTTCAGAAATAATTTCAATTTGTATACAAGAATTAAAGGTTCCGGGCGCAACAGAAGCGTGTGGTTGGATGTGCCCACTTGGCCTTTTGTCATTAAAAATGATCAATCCGGGATCAATATGATGATAAACACCAGTCTCTATAGATCGAATCACAGAAATAGACAAAGAGAAGGAAAGTCCAGAAACCACAAAGTAGGATCATTACAAGCTGATTATAATTAATTTAATTAAATCACAAGAAGTCACTTTTGGGTGTTCATTAATAATTGATATTCTTTACCATGTTCTGATTTGATTCATCGTTGCATCATAAAATCCATGTGTGTACTTCTTCAAGCGGTGATCCCCACGTGCACCTCTTATCTCTAGACGTCACCAAAGGAGTCTCTGGGTGCTAGCGTCGAGAAACCTTTGCTTATGTTGTCCTTCTTAGATCATCTTGATCTAGTGGAAGAGGATCTCTCTCTGTCTTGAGAGCATTCTTGGAGGAAGAGGTTATTTTAGCCTTGAAATAATTCTCCATAATTATTATGCACAACGATTCTCTTGTTTTTTATTCATTTTCATTCCAAAATGAAAACTACACGGCATGTACATATAATAATACGGTGTGTAATTGTTTGCAAAATAAAAGGTACACGGCGTGTAATAATTAATACACGGCATGTATTTGATTTCATTTTATTCTTCCTCCAAAATTAAAACGATTTAGGCTTCCTTGAATAATTATTAATCCACATATGGGAATAATCATTATTCTACTAGAGATACTTGGATTAACTTAGTGTGTGACCCTCCAGTCCTCTTTCTTGTTGGCATTAGGCGGGCTAGCCTAAAGTACAATATTATTGTCCATCCATGGTTCAAGGTGCCCAAGACAAATAACGTGACGCCACATTGACATGTCACCTTATACGAACACTTACTGTATAATTTAATCCCTTTGTGTCAATGTCTCATCAAGTAGGTTTCATGGAAGTTCCATAAACCTATATACTTGATCCGTCGTTCTTTGACAACCTGATGTAAACTTGTCATTTCACCATGGACATAGAATTTCATGCGGTAGTTCTATTTCAATCAAAGGGGTGAGATATAAACTTCCATAAATGGAAGGGACAAATCCTTCCTCTACTTATCCATTAACAACATGTCATTTGTGACGCACCCAACATACCCTAATTGTAATGACCCGAAAATTTTAAGGAAATTTTTTTCTTAATTTTCTTTTGAATTTTACAAGAGCACAGTTTCTGATGGCACCTGATTCAGAGCTCGGTGTGCCCGGAATCATTTTTTGAAGTTTGGCTCGGGTACGTTCAGTGAACGGACGAGCGGGTTTTTCTAACTTTTGAACCGGTGCCTGGAATCGAATTCTGAGGGCACAGATGAAATCGCAGTGCCGGTATTTGCTTAGAAATGCCTCTTCCGGAGTTGTGTTTTCTCGGGTGTGGTTTTTAATTTTCGGGCTTAAAGTTAAGAAATAAAATTATTGTTCGACAAACTTTATTTTATTTCACTTAAGCCACTAGAAATCCACTTAAACTGAGTTGAAACGGATAGGGTACTATGCAAAAATCTTCTACCCTCTTGGTAGGATATTTTCTAGGTGGGGCCCACATGAGCCCCGCAGTTTCTTTTCCGCTAAGTAACGCACCCGCGAAAACCCATCATTATGAAAGTCAACTGACGCGTTTTCTTAAATTCTTAACGCACCATTTAATTGGGCAGTTTATTTCGTGAATTAAATGGGCAGTTTATTTCGTTGAATTAATTCTACGAATTAATGGGTCGTTACTTACCTCTTTTTCATTTGATGGCGTAATAATAAAATAAGACCAACACGACATTTGGAGGATTACTCGTTGAGAGGTTTTTTATAGAGGTTCGTGTGCCCTCACCATTCTTCGCTAAGAATGCGAAGAATGCGAAGAACGCGAAGAACGTGAAGAACACCGGCCTTCGACGACGAACGCCGAAACCGTGGAAATCGACGACGCGACGCCGTGTGCCGCGACACCGACGTTTCCTCTCCTGCGACGTTCTTCTACGACGTTCCTTCCTCCGCGACAAAAACCTCCGATCATCCGTTGAGGTGAGGGCTTCAGATTTCTTTTAAATTTTCCTTTGTGGTTTTTAACTCAAGAAGTATTTAATTATTATTAATTAAATCTTTTTGTTCTTGAACCTCGGAGTTCGTCGACGCGACACCCTTCCGCGACGACGTGATGCCGGATACCGCGACGACACGACGATCCACAATTCCGCGAAGAACCCGCGGACGACGACTTGAAGAGGTAGGGGTTGTTGTGAATATTTTATATTCCCATGAACGTTTCTTTAAAATTAAAGAACCAGATTCATATGAACAATTTTATTTTATTAATATTGTTGGTTCAGGTGTTGAATAATTTCTCCCGTTGTTTTTATCTAACGCGGAGGGTGCGGGCCAAACGAACATGGCCCGACAACCCTCCTCCATTCTTCGTGGTTGTGTGGATTTGGAGGGGGATGGAAAAACGTGGCGCAAGGGCGTTTTGATGATCCCGCAGTGAAGAACGGAACCCGGGAGGAACAACGGCACAGACAGGAAGGAAACTGGACCACCGGAGCAACTCCGGTGGCCCGCGGAAGCGTCCGGCGGCACCCCAGCGCGTCACCGGACAGAGCCGCCGCGGCTTCTGGCGCTGCGGCGACGGCCAGCGGACCCGCGGCCACGCGGATCCGGTGCGCCCGCTCGGGACGCGGCGACATGCTGCGTCTGTTTGAACCAACGCGGCCCCACGCGGGGCTGCGAAACCTCCATACCGCGGCGGCGGCGTCCCGTGGCGTCAAGCTGCTCAGCCTCCCGGCCGAGCCGAGCCAGGCATGTCCGACCGGCCGGGCCGTGCCCTGGCCGGGCCGGACAGGGTCTGGTCGGGTCGGACCGGGGTGGGTCGACCCAGTTCGTGTCGACCCGGTTCGGCCGACCCAGGGGGGGGGGGGGGGGGTCGGGGCTTGGGCCGGGTCGGCCCGGGCCCGAACCCCCCGTCTTCGGACTGATTTCGGTCTTTTGCCCGTAACATGATCTACGGGCCTCCGAACGATTCTCCGTCAGCGGCAAGGCGATCCTTGGATCGAGACGGTCGTTTTCGTATATCGCACTCAAGGTTTTGGAATACTTTGGGTTCAGCCGGGTTGGTTTGTACACGAAACCAACCGGGCCCTCGGATCGGAAACGCTCATATCTTGAGTTACGGACGTCCGATTGACATGCCGTCGACTTCGTTGCATTCCACTAACTGAGACGGATCTTTTGGCATACTCCACCCGAGGTTTGGACGCGGGTGGATTACGGTTGGGTTGGTTTTGCCTTAAAAACAAACCGGGCCTCTGGGATGAAAAATCCAATAACTCTCAGACCGGGCGTCCGATTGATGCGCCGTCTGGGACGTTGAGTTCCTGTTGACGATACGGAACTTTTGGATACATCAACTTCGGACTTTGTGTTAGTTGATGTATCGCGCTCTCGGCTCGTGGAGCAGACCCTCCCGAACGAGCTTGCTGTGTGCGGGAACCCTAGAGCTGGCTGCGACTGCTACTTCGACAGCGAGAACCGTGCGGAGATCCTCAGTGGACTGCGACGACGACTGTGCAGAGATCCTCAGTGGACTGTGACGACTACTACATTCACCGATCCTACGTGGATCAGTGCTACAGGTCCTGTGTGGGCCCGATCCTGTGTGGTCCTGATCCTGTGTGGGTCAGCGCTCAGCGGTTCTGTGTGAGTCAGCGCCTACAGGTCCTGTGTGGGCCCGATCCTATGTGGGTCATTGTGGGGGATAGTTACCTATCGATCCGTTGTGGGTTCGACGACTTAGATGGATCAGTGATCATCTTTATCGTCATTCTAAGATGTATACCTGTGTGAGATGAAACCTGTGTTACTCTCCTTTGTGGATTGTGTTGAGCTATCCTGTGTGGATTTACTGTTTAATCTCCTTTGTGGATTGTGTTGTGCTATCCTGTGTGGGTATACATTTGATTTCCTGTGTGGACTGGGTTGTGCTTGGGCTCGGACATTGGAGCCGAACGAGAATCGATGACTTAGGTATATGTATGGGCATATAACAAAGCCGTTTCGGATGTTACTTCGTGATTGTATCTTTCCTTTGAGGATTATCCTTTGTCGATTCTGGGAGACCTTCGGGGGTCTCGGGGTCCCTACTAAGTAGCTTATACTCACCCCTATACGGGCTACGCCCGCACTTCGTTGTGTTGGTTGCAGACGATGGACATCGCTGATCGTGGTGGAGGCGTGCGGAGCAGGACGGTACCTGGAGGTGGACCACTGGGCGGGACGTACTCGGAGCGGACGGCTGGACCGAGGAGCTGTAGAGGCTATCTGTACCCACCCTTCAGGTGGGACCTTCAGAGGATGGCTCGACGCTGTGTCTTTTCTATTCAGTTGCTGTTTTTTCCTTTCAGTTGTAATTTACAGTTGGGCTTGTATTTCCGGCCCCTTTTACTTTCAGCACAACTTGTTACAGTTTTTAATTTGTGTTTACTTTTCCGCTTGTTACTCTGTGGTGCTTGTTTACTTTTCAAAGGCAATGCCTTCCTTTTTTACGATATTTACGCCTTGGTGCTAGTCTCCACCCCTGGCCTATGGAAGGCGGGCTTGGGGTAGTCACGGCACGGGCCCTGAGGACGGGTCGTGACAAATTGGTATCAGAGGTGGTCGGTTCTACCGCAGACTCTGATCTTTCTTCTATGTGAAGCAATAGTGTTTAGCGTATTGGGTGTGGTTATCAGTCCAGGGAGTCCAGTGTTGGTGCGGCGGCCGACGTATCCGTACACCAGGCCCCTGACTTCTGATTTCCGACTTAATGCACGAAAACATTGATTGCATGTGTGTTTCATGTTTTCTTTGTGATTACTTGTGTCAGCTCACCAGGTATACTGTTCTGACTGTGGCACACTTGTTTCCTTTTCAGGATGGCCCCACGACGGCAGCCAGCTAGGGTTCTGAGAGTAGAGCGTGACGACAGCCCGATGAGCGACAAGGCCTCGGTACAGGGCCCGTTGACAGAAGAGGCACCGGCGGTACCTTTACCCGCCAAGCCCCCGATGCCTCCAGCGCCGACTGCTGACGATGCACGTCGCCTCGGAGCTCTGCATGAGTTCCAGCGCCAACGACCACCCAGGTTTCATGGGGCGATGGGCCCCCAGGCAGCCGAGGACTGGCTGGAGGTGGTTGTTCGAGTTTTCAGGATAGTGAGGACACCAGCAGACCTCATGGTGATCCTCGCAACGAGCCTACTGCACGCAACAGCAGGACGATGGTGGAGATTGATGCTCCAGGTAGACGATGAGGCGTCTATTCTCGGGACGGACTTCGAGAGCCTCTTCCACTCAGAGTTCGTCCCAACCACCCTCCATGCGGTGCGCATCCAGGAGCTTCTTCAACTGCGGCAGGGCAGCTTGACGGTCACCCAGTATGCGGAGAGGTTCACCGATCTTTCTCTCTACTCGACCGACATGGTAAGGGACCCCTTCTTTTGGGCCCGGACCTTTGAGCAGCGTTTGAGACACGAGATCAGGGCATCATTGATCTCCCTCAGCATCCCGACCTAGGCAGGAGTGCTAGAGCGATCCCTACTGATCGAGAGCTTTCTGGCTGAGTCCACAGCGAGACCTACCGCAGGGCGGCAGGTAGTGGAGTCTTCCGCAGCAGGTAGCCGACGAATGAATCAGGGTTCTCAGACTGACCATACCCTCTCGTAGACGACCTCGGGACACTGGATCAGCAGTGCGGGGCACACAGCGCGGAGCCAGTCTTCAGAGAGGCAGGCAGTGCTATGCGTGCGGCGGGCGGGGCCACATGGCTCGTGACTGCCCGACCCGCCGTACCATGGAGCAGCAGATGGTGGAGGGGCCACCGAGGACGATGCAGAGGGTTAACCGTGGCGGTCCGCAGGGAGGGGGCAGACGAGGCAGAGGAGCTGGCCGAGCAGCAGGTGGTGGGTGACGCTTTGAGGCTCGGCCACCACCACCACCAGGAGGTCCGCCCCGACCACAGGGAGCTGGCGGGAAGAGACAGGCATAGCTCCAGGCAGTGGAGGCCTACGACCACGGTGCGCCAGAGATGATTCGAGGTACGATCTGTGTCTATTCCACCCTTGTTGCAGTTCTTATAGACACAGGAGAAAGTCACTCTTTCATAGCCACTGCCCTTGTTCGGAGCTCGGAGATTCCGACAGAGCCGTTGGCTCGATCCTTACGGATAGAGACCCCTATGGGAGCAGACTCGACGATTACGCACTGGTGCCGGCAGTGTGAGCTTACTCTAGCAGGCAAGAACTTCGGCTGGGATCTTCTTGTAGCGGCGTCGAGGCCTTACGACGTCATCTTGGGCATGGATTGGTTATCTACAGTACATGCTCAGATTGACTGTTTTAGGCACAAGGTGTGATGTGTGCGCACCGACGGGAGCAGGTTCACCTTCACCGATGAGAAGGGAGCCTTTGCAGCACAGGATGGAATCTCACAGTGGAGGGGACAACCCATCACTCATCAGTTGGCTAGCCTCATCCTTGGACCAGTTGACGTGCGGAGTCCTAGTTTTCCTGTAGTGGTGGATTAGTATGTGGACGTCTTCCCCGACGACGTTCCAGGACTACCTCCTCGTAGAGAGGTAGACTTTTATATTGATTTGTACACCAGGACAGCCCCGATATCCACTCCAGCATATCGGATGGCCCCCTCTGAGCTTCGAGAGCTGCGGGTACAGTTGGAGGACTTGCAAGGCAAGGGGTTCATCCGACCCAGCGTTTCACCCTGGGCTTCCCCGATATTGTTCGCCAAGAAGGTGGACGGGAGCTTGCAACTGTGTGTCGATTATCGTCACCTGAACCAGGTGACAGTGAGGAACAAGTATCCGCTACCGAGGATTGATGACCTCTTCGATCAGCTCAAGGGAGCATGGTGGTTCTCAAAGATAGACCTTAGGTCAGGCTATCATCAGCTCAGAGTTCGAGACAAGGACGTGCAGAAGACGGCCTTCAGGTGTCGGTATGGCCACTACGAGTTCTTGGTTATGCCATTCGGTGTAACCAATGCTCCAGTAGTGTTCATGAGCCTCATGAACAGGATCATCCATCCATACCTCGATCGATATGTCGTGGTCTTCATCGATGACATTTTGGTGTACTCGACCACGGAGGAGGAGCTCGCCTACCACTTGCAGGTTGTACTAGAGACACACCGAGAGCACCAGATTTATGGAAATCTCTCGAAGTGCCAGTTTTGGTTATGTGAGGTCCACTTCTTCTGGCATGTCATTTCTGAGGCGGGGGTTGCTGTGGATCCCGCGAAGATCGAGGCAGTGCTAGCTTGGGAGCCACCCAGGAGCGTGACAGAGGTGCATAGTTTCTTGGGTCTATCCGGATACTATCAGAGATTTGTGCCGGACATCTCCAGAGTTGCGGCACCACTCACAACTTTGACGAAGAAGGGGAAACCCTTCGTGTGGTCAGAAAGATTTCAGCAGAGCTTCCAGGAGCTGAGACAGAGATTGACCAGCACACCTATCTTGAGTTTTCCTGAGGAGGGCGTTGGTTATGTAGTCTACTGCGATGCATCAGGGACCAGACTCGGGTGTTTCATGATGCGGGAGCGGGTCGTGACTGCCTATGGATCACATCAGTTGAGGCTACATGAGCAGAACTACGCTACCCATGACCTGGAGTTAGCAGTAGTGGTCTTCGCTCTGAAGACATGGAGGCACTATCTGATGGGCAAGCGCTTTACAGTCTTTTCTGACCACTAGAGTCTCAGGTAAATCTTCTATCAGAAGGACCTAAACCTGAGACAATGGCGATGGATCGAGTTCCTCCAAGACTATTACTTTGATATTGTCTATACTCCTGGAAAGGGGAACGTAGTAGCCGATGCCCTCAGCAGGAGGACGGGCATTCAGCTACTTGATGAGGTGACAGAGCAGCTAGTCGCCTTGCAGATATCCTTCGTGGATAGGGATGGAGCAGCCTTCCTTCAGTCTCTCACAGTCTCTCCTCCACTTCTACAGCGGGTCAGAGAGGCACACCGTGGGGATGCTGACTGTGAGACGCGTCATGCACAGATATCCTCAGAACAGGCACCTGATGGTTTCTCCCTTGGAGCAGAGCACGACGTCCTTTTCAGAGGATGTACCTTGGTACTAGCCGCTTTACGAGAGGAGGTGTTGAGAGAGTTTCACACTTCTCTTTTGACGGTACATCCTGGAGTGGTGAAGATGTACCAGGACCTCAGACGACAGCACTGGTGGACGGGCATGAAGATGGTTGTGGCAGAGTTCATTACACGGTGCCTCACCTGTCAGCAGGTGAAGGTAGAGCATCAGGTACCAGCAGGCTTGGTACAACCCTTGGAGGTCCCGGAGTGGAAGTGGGATGGGATATCTATGGACTTCGTGACTGGACTTCCACGCACTTCCAGAGGTCACGACTCCATTTGGGTGATTGTGGACCGACTCACCAAGACGACACACTTCTTGCCCATCAGAGTGTAGGGCTTAGTGGAGAACTTGAGGAATCTCTATGTTCAGGAGATTGTAAGGCTTCACGGTGTGCCATCGAATATCGTCTCCGATCGGGACGCTCGTTTTAATTCCCGGCATTGGAAGGGGTTGCAGGAGGCGTTCGGGACGCGTTTACGTCTGAGCACCGCCTTTCACCCTCAGATGGATGGTCAGACAGAGAGGACCATTCAGACTCTCGAGGACATGCTCCTTGCATGTATCCTCGACTTTGGTCACAGCTGGGAGGACCAACTACCCTCGGTGGAGTTCGCATACAACAACAGCTACCACTCCACCATCGGGATGGCACCATACGAGGTGTTGTACGGCAGGCCTTGCAGATCTACTTTGTGCTAGACAGACCCTGGGGAGTCAGCACTTGTGGGACAATAGATGGTCTGGGCCATAGCAGAGAAGGTCCAGGTCATCCAGGAGCAGATGAGGAAAGCTCAGAGCCGGCAGAAGTCATATGATGACAGGAGGCGGAGGCCACTAGAGCACGAGGATGGAAACCACGTCTTCTTGCGTGTCTCACCTCGACGTGGATTGCGGAGATTTGGCCGAGGCGGCAAGTTGTCTCCACGCTTTATTGGACCATTCTAGGTCCTCAACAGGATTGGCGAGGTGGCTTATCGCCTGGCTCTACCACCTCAGTTGCACCGGGTGCACGACGTCTTCCACGTATCTCAGCTGAGGAGATACGTGCACGACCCAACACACATCATTGACTATAGGGAGCTAGACGTGGATTATGGGGCGACTTTTGCGGAGGTCCCAGTGGAGATCGAGGATCGACAGGAGTGGGTCCTACGTGGATGATCTATTCCTCTAGTGCGCATCAGATGGAAGCGCATGGACCTCCAGGAGAGAACTTGGGAGCGGGAGGCTCAGATGCGTGCTCAGTACCCACATTTGTTTCCCTAGTTTTTGATGTATCTTTACGGGGACGTAAAGCCCTGAGGTGGGAGTAATGTAAAGACCCGTAAATTTCATGGAAAAGTTTTTCTTAATTTTCTTTGGAATTTTACAAGAGCGCAGATTCTGACGGCACCTGATTCCGAGGCCTGGTGTGCCTGGAATCATTTTCCAACATTTGTCTTGGGTACGTTTAGTGAACGGACGAGCGGGTTTTTCTAACTTTTGAACAGGAGCCCGGAATCGAATTCTGAGGGCACCGATGAAATCGCAGCACCAGTATTTTCTTAGAAACTCCTCTTCCGGAGTTGCGTTTTCTCGGGTGTGGTTTTTAATTTTCAGGCTTAAAGTTAAGAAATAAAATAATTGTTCGACAAACTTTATTTTATTTCACTTAAGAGACATGAAGCCACTTGAAAGGCACTTAAACTGAGTTGAAACGGATAGGGTACTATCCAAAAATATCCTACCCTCTTGGCAGGATATTTGCGAGGTGGGGCCCGCACAAGCCCCGCCATTTCCTTTCCGCTAAGTAAGGCACCCGCGAAAACCAGTCATTATGAAAGTCATCTGACACGTTTTCTTAAATTCTTAACGCACCATTTAATTGGGTGGTTTATTTCGTGAATTAAATAGGCAGTTTCTTTCGTTTAATTAATTCTACGAATTAATGGGTCGTTACTTTCCTCTTTTTCATTTGTTGGCGTAATAATAAAATAAGACCAAAACGACATTTGGAGGATTACTCGTTGAGAGATTTTGACAGAGGTTCTTGTGCCTTCACCCTTCTTCGCGAAGAACGCGAAGAACGTCGGCCTCCGACGAAGAATGCCGAAACCACGGAAATCGACGATGCGATGTCGTGTGCCGCGACACCGACGTTTCCTCTCCCGCGACGTTCTTCTGCGACGTTCCTTCCTCCGCGACAAAAACCTTCGATCATCCGTTGAGGTGAGGGTTTTAGATTTCTTTTAAATTTTCCTTGGTGGTTTTTAACTCAAGAAGGATTTAATTATTATTAATTAAATCATTTTGTTCTTGAACCACAGAGTTCGTCGACGCGACAACCTTCCGCGACGACGCGATGCCAGATGCCGCGACGACGCGACGATCCCCAATTCCGCGAAGAACCCACGGACGACGACTTGACGAGGTAGGGGTTGTTGTGAATATTTTATATTCCTGTGAACGTTTCTTTAAAATTAAAGAAACTGATTCATATAAATAATTTTATTTTATTAAGATTGTTGGTTCATGTGTTGAATAATTTCTCCCGTTGTTTTTATCTAACGCGGAGGGTGCGGGCCAAACGAACACGGCCCGACAACCCTCCGTCGTTCTTCGTGGTTGTGCGGATTTGGCGGGCGATGGAAAAACGTGGCGCAAGGGCGTTTTGATGATCCCACAGGGAAGAACGGAACCCGGGAGGAACAACGGCGCATACGGGAAGGAAAACGGACCACCAGAGCAACTCTGGTGGCCCGCGGAAGCGGCCGGCGGCGGCGGCGCCCCGGTGCGCCGCCGGACAAAGCCACCGCGGCGGTGGCTGCCAGCGGACCCGCAGCTGCACGGGTCCGTCTTGCCCGCTCGGGACGCTGTGACATGCCGCGTCTGTTTGAACCAACGCGGCCCCACGCAGGTCCGCGGCACCACCAAGCCGCGAAGGCGGCGCCCCGCGGCGTCCAGCTGCTCAGCCGCTCGGCCGAGCCGAGCCTGTCCGGTCCGACCGGCCGGGCCGCGCCCTGGCCGGGCTGGACCGGGTCCTTCCGGGTTGGAAAGGTTCGGGTCGACCCTGTTCGGCCGACCCAGGGGGGGGGGGGGGTCGGCCCGGGCCCAGACCCCCCGTCTTCGGACTGATTTCGGTCTTTTGCCCGTAACATGAGCTACGGGCCTCCAAACGACACTTCGTCATCCGAAACGCGATCCTTGGATCGAGACGGTCGTTTTGGTATATCGCACTCATGGTTTATGAATACTTTGGGTTCGACCGGGTTGACTCGTAAACGAAACCAACTGGGCCCTCGGAGCGGAAACGCTCATATCTTGAGCTACGGACGTCCGATTGACGTGCCGTCGACATCGTTGAATTCCTCTAAGTGAGACGGATCTTTTGGCATACTCCTCCCGATGTTTGGACGTAGGTGGAGTATGGTCGGGTTGGTTTTTCCTTGAAAACCAACCGGGCCCCCGGGACGAAAAAGCCAATAACTCTCAGACCGGGCATCCGATTGACGCGCCGTCTGCGACGTTGAGTTCCTGTTGACGATACGGAACTTTTGGACACATCAACTTCAGACTTTGTGTCAGTTGATGTATTGGCCTCTCGGCTCGTGGAGCAGACCCTCCCTAACGAGCTTGCTGTGTGCGGGAACCCTAGAGCTGGCTGTGACTACTACTTCGACAGCGACGACCGTTCAGAGATC
This sequence comes from Viscum album, assembly GCA_963277665.1. Taxonomy (NCBI): domain Eukaryota; kingdom Viridiplantae; phylum Streptophyta; class Magnoliopsida; order Santalales; family Viscaceae; genus Viscum; species Viscum album. The sequence goes on from CAUJRU010001847.1 coordinate 74,935, forward strand.
CTCAGTGGACTGCGACGAAGACTGTGCATAGATCCTCAGTGGACTGCGACGACGACTATGTAGAGATCCTCAGTGGACTGCGACGACTACTGCACTCAGCGATCCTACGTGGATCAGTGCTACAGGTCCTATGTGGGCCCGATCCTGTGTGGGTCCGATCCTGTGTGGGTCAGCACTCAGTGGTTCTGTGTGAGCCAGCACCTACAGGTCCTGTGTGGGCCCGATCCTGTGTGGGTCATTGTAGGGGTTAGTTACCTATCGATCCTTTGTGGGTCCGACGACTTATATGGATTAGTGATCATCTTTATCATCATTCGAAGAAGTATACCTGTGTGAGATGAATCCTGTGTTACTCTCCTTTGTGGATTGTGTTGAGCTATTCTGTATGGATTTACTGTTTACTCTCCTTTGAGGATTGTGTTGTGCTATCCTGTGTGGGTATAAGTTTTCCTTCCTGTGTGGAATGGGTTGTTCTTGGGCTCGGACGTTGGAGCCAAACGGGAATCGATGACTTAGGTATATGTATGGGCATATACCTAAGCCGTGTGGGATGTTACTTCGTGATTGTATCTTTTCTTTGAGGATTATCCTTTGTGGATTCTGGGAGACCTTCGGGGGTCTCAGGGTCCCTACTGAGTAGCTTATACTCACCCCTGCATGGGCTATGCCCGCACTTCGTTGTGTTGGTTGCAGATGACGGACAACGCTGATCGTGGTGGAGGTGTGCGGAGCAGGACGGTACCTGGAGGTGGACCACTGGGCGGGACGTACTCGGAGCGGACAGCTGGACCGAGGAGCAGTGGAGGCTATTTGTACCCACCCTTTAGGTGGGACCTTCAGGGGACGGCTCGACGCTGTGGATTTTCTTTTTAGTTGTTGTTTTTCCCTTTCAGTTGTACATTACAGTCGGGCTTGTATTTCCGTCACCTTTTACTTTCAGCACAGCTTGTTACAGTGTTTACTTTTCTGCTTGCTTACTCTGTGGTGCTTGTTTACTTTTCAAAGGCAATGCCTTCCCTTTTTCCGGGATTTAGGCCTTGGTGCTAGTCGCCAGCCCCTGGCCTATGGAAGGTGGGCTTGGGGTAGTCACGACACGGGCCCCGAGGACAGGTCGTGACACTAATTCCCTCCAACTGTCTAGGTGACAGTTTTCATCAGAAAATCTATGCGCGTGAGTCATGACATGATTTAATGATAATATTCCATTCTAAGGACCATTACACATGCTCACAGATAGGTATATCTGATGACACCAAGACATGCAGAATTACTACTGGTGGTTTTGTCCTCATAATCTCCCATCTTGGAGATTACCATGTGCGAACTACATGAGAGAGAGTCGCATCTTCTTATGAGTACTCAAACATGTCTGTCATTATACTATGTGGCCTATCATAGTATGTCATCCAACCGTAGAACTTTATTTAAGAATATTGTTATAGCATTTCAAGGTTCTCATCATAGCGGGGTTCTTCCATGACCTTATTAATGCATCAAATATTCCAAGACATTATTATATTATAGTCATGTAGAACAAGGAACAATATATAATAAGAGTACATTCATGTAATCAAAGTACAAAACTATTGGTTTTTAGGACACCAACCATTACAAACTTCCACTTAAACTACATACAATTGCCTATGACTTTTAGTCCGCTAGACCTCACATGATGATCATGTTTCTGCTGAGTCAAGTGTTTAGTCAAGGGGGCCTCCACATTGTCTTCTGTGGAAATACTGCTCACTACAACTTCACCTCTCTGAGAAAAATCCCTCAAGAGATGATACTTCTGAAGTATGTGCTCTTTCCGCTGATGTGACCTTGGCTCTTTTGAAATTTCCACCACTACAGTATTATCACAGTAGAGTGTGATAGGATCTTTACTACTTGGTACTGCATCCATCTCTTGGACAAAGCTTCGCATCCATACAACTTCTTTAGCTACCTCAAAAGTTGCGATATACTGGGACACCACTGTAGAATCTTCCACCACACTTTTCTTTGAGCTCTTCCAGCTCACTGCACCTCCATTCAAACTAAATATGTATCTGGTCTGTGACATCATGTCATCTTGATCTATTTGGAAACTATCATCTACATGTACTATGATGACTAGTTCCTCATCTCCTCCATAAACCAGGAATATATCCTTAGTATGCCTTAAATACATAAGGATAGTCTTGACTAACATCCAATGGAGGTATCCTTGATTAACTTGATATCTGCCTACCTCACTTAATGTGAAAACAACATCTAGACTTGTACATAGCATATAATACATGACTGACCCAATCACAAATGTGTAAGAGATCCTTACCATTTTCTTTCTTTTCTCATGTGTCTGAGGACACATTTTCTTGGAAAGATGAATACCATGTGACACTGGCAATAATCCCCTCTTGGACTGTTGCATACTTAATCTCTTCAGTATCTTGTCAACGTATTTACTTTGACTCAAGCCCAACATTCTCTTGGATGTATCACGATGTATCTTGACCCCAAGAATATATGCTGCCTCTCCCAAGTCTTTCATAGAGAAGCATTTATCTAACCATGCCTTAATAGACTGTAAGATATGTACTTCGTTTCTAATTAGTAATATGTCATCATGATATACTATTAGGAAAACAAATTCACTTCCACAAAACCTCTTGTAGACACAAGGCTCACATTCATTCTTAACAAAGTCAAATTATGTTATGGATTCACCAAAATGAATGTTCAATGACCTCGATGCTTTCTTTAATCCATAAATGGATTTCTGCAACTTGCATACCTTGTTGGCATCCTTTGGAATCAAAAACCCTTTAGGTTGTGTCATGTAGACATCTTGCTGGAGGTTCCCATTAAGGAATGCTGTTTTGACATCCATTTTCCAAATTTCATAGTTATAGTAAGCAGCAATGGAAAATAGGATTCTGATAGATTTCAGTATTGCAACTGGTGAAAAGGTTTCATCATTGTCAATTCCTTGACACTTTCTAAAACCTTTGGAAACCAGCCGTGCCTTTTAGGTGCTGACTTGCCTCTCCATGTCCAGTTTCTTCTTGAATACCCATTTATTACCGATATTATTTACATCAACTGCAGGATCTACCTAAATCCAGATTTGGTTTTGGTACATGGAATCCATTTCAGAATTCATGGCTTCCCCCACTTGGAAACGTCTGTTCCTTCAACTGATTCCTTGTATGTAATAAGATCATCATTGTCAACAAATAATAATTCACCATCCTCGGTGACAAGAAAACCATATCGTTCTAGTTATCTCACCTATCTTGTGCTCCTACGTAGTCCTTATGTCTCTGGAACAGATTGTTCTTCTACAGGGCATTGTGGAATCTGTTTCTGTACCAACTCCTGTGTATCTTGAGCCATGACTTTATCGATGTCTATCTCAATCCCACTATCTCTTTTAGAGATGTGATCCTTCTGAAGGAATACAGTGTGTCTTGACATTGTAACCTTTTTGTATAAGGGGTTGTATAGGTAATATCGCATTGTTTCCAAGGGATATCCTATAAATAAACACTTTGTGCCTCGGGGTGAAAGCTTGTTACCTGAAGAGGCCTTAACAAATGCTTCACTACCCTACACATGTAAATTTGATAACATGGATTTGCGTCCACTCCATAATTCGTATGGAATACCATTCATCGATTTAGTTGGTACTTGGTTTAGTATGTGTGCTACTGTTTGTAATGAATATCACCAAAATGATAATGGAAGACTCACATGACTCATCATTGATCCCACCACATCCAACAGGGTGTTGTTACTCCATTTACATACACCATTCCACTGAGGTGTGTAAGGAGGAGTGAGTTGAGATAGAATCCCAAACTCTCGTAAGAAACCAATGAAATCCTGATTAAGACATTCTCCTCCTCTGTTTGAGCAGAGTTTCTTAATATTCATACCAATCTGGTTCTCAACTTCATTCTTGTATTCTTTGAACCAGTCAAAAGAATCGGACTTATACCTCATTAAGTATATATATCCATATCTACAAAAATCATCAGTAAACGTTATGAAGTATGAGAACCCACCCCTTGCTTCAACTGGAAATGGTCCACACACATCTGTGTGAATTAATTATAGATTCTCTTTAGCCCTTTCACCATTCTCACTAAATGGTTCTTTGGTCATTTGATCTTGTAGACACGCATGAAATACACCAAGTTGTTTTATTTTGAAGGAATCTAAATAACAATATTGATGTAATTTTGTCAAAAGTTTCTCATTGACATGACCTAGCTGGTGATGCCAATGTTGGGTGTGATATGATTCATTTGAATTAACTTTTTCATCGATTTGCATTACTTGGTTTGTGTAGTCTAACACATAAAGGCCGTTATATAAATGTTCCCGAAAAAAAGAAATTCTATCTTTATAAAAGTAGCAACATCCACTTCCAAACATGAAGATGAATCCATAAGTATCTAATATGGATACTGAAATAATGTTTTTGGTTACAGAGGGTACATAATAACATCTTTTGAAAACCAATCCTGTACTAGTAGGCAATGTGAGATGGTAGTCTTCGACATCTACAACAGCGAGTTTGGCTCCGTTGGCTGCTCGTAGATCCACCTCATCTCGGTCAATCTTTATGAATCTACTTGGTTCCAGTATTTGGATACATATGTGAGAATGAAAAGCTGTATCAAATACCCAATTTGTAGAAATAGATAGATTTCATTAGATGACTAACGCACCTGAATATTCCCCTTGCTTCCTTGGTTGGGTGCATTTTTCGTCCAGTGTCCCGTCTAGCCACATGCGAATCAAACAACATCATGTTCCCTTGCCTCCCCTTTGATATTCATTTTCATGGAAGGCCTTGAATAATATTTGGGCTTAAATCTCTTCGCATTCCCTTTGCTTTTATTCACCATGAGGACAGAAGGATTTTCACGTTTCATGTCATTGTCTACTTGTTGAGTAAGGATAAGAAGATCAGATAGAGACTTCACAGTGTTGTTCATGTTGTAATTTACAACAACGTTGGAGAAGCTCTTGGGGAGTGATGCAAGAATGAGATAGATACCCAGTTATTTGGGGAGTTTAAACCCTATAACCTCCAAGAACTCAATGTATTCAAGGATATTGACTAAATGAGGCCCAGCAGGGGCACCTTCTCCAAGCTTGGTCTAGAATAGAGCCGTGGATATCTCAAACCTTTCCTATATTACTCTCTCCTGGTGTAGACAACAGAGGTGCTCAAGCATGCTATAGGAATCCATGTCTTCATGAGACATCATGAGCTCACTAGAAATTGATTATAGCATCAAACATTTAATGTCGAGTACATCACTCAAATGTTGATCATAGACCAAGAAATTTTTATCACTCACCCAATGGGCAGGTGAATTAGGAAGTGAGGACACTAGCACGTAAAACTTTTGTTCATGGCGTAGGATAATGTAATAACCCAAGATTTTATGAGAATTATTCTTTCTAATTTCATTGATGTCTTGTGTTGTACTCTACACCAGAGTTATCGTGAACTATATGCAACACTGTATTAGCTTACAGTATAGACAACACTATTCTTGGCTCTTGTTACACACAATTTCAAGTTCATTTTGTGGAAATTATTTTACGCAACAATAAGTATATATTTTTTTAAATGTATAAATGAAATATGTTTTGATTATGTTATACGCAAAACCAAATGGAGCATTCACTACACGCATCCCTGAAATGGCTTTCATTACATGCAATTAAGACCTTCCTCGATAGCACGTGTAGTACGCAATACCGAGTTTCACTAAACGATATATTATTATAATATTATTATGATCTAGCCGTTATGAATAGTAATACCCAATTTTTGAAATTTTATAAATTTTATTTTTCAAATTGGACTTCATTTTTGGATTCAGAATATCAAAGTTAGCCTAGGCCGAATTTTTGGTATTTTTCGGAAAACATTCAATTTTTGATGAATAGTGAAAACACAAGGTTACTATTTAATAACCAAATTTTTATATAAATAATTATTTATTTTATTTAAATTTATTTTATGTAAAAATTGTTACATAATACTAATATAAGTTTAATTTAATTAATTGGAGTCATTTTATAATAATTTAAGACATATAATAATTTTATTGAACCTTTCACCGTCTTTTACCCACCTCATAGGAGAGTTAGAAAATTTACAGAAAACATAATTTTACCGCTTTTGTGAGTGGAATTTAGAAAATACTTGAGAAAAGGATAATATGAAGGAGTAAAATTTTGTTCAATAGGATAAAAATAATTTTTGGTGAATAGTAACTTTTGCTTTTATTTACCACGGTTAAAAGTAAATAGGGTAATTAAGGGTAAAAATGATATTATTATTACCCTAACACATGTCCTAATTCTATTGGATAAGTTTAGTTCGACCGAAAACAACCTTAGGGATAAAATAATACCCTTTAGGTCCACTTGGATTAGATTAGGACATTTATTATTATTTTATTTAATGAAGAATTAAAATAGTTAAAATCAATGTTTAATAACTAAAACATTTTTAATATAGAGTTATACATAAGGTAAATTCTACTTAAAATATTATTTAGAAATATAAAAAGATTTACTACATAATGGTATTTTATTTATAATTTTTAGACATTAAATAATTTAATTTATTTATAACACAATGATGATGCAGTAATTACCTTATTAATCAAATATTAACATAATTGATGTTATAAATCCCTAAATAAATGTAATTTTGAACTTTTTATGAATTCAAATAAATTTATAGGTTAATATGACATGTTAGTATTTATTTTATTAACTTTATGGGAACTAAGCATTCTGTTATAATTTTGAAAAAAATCTAGAACCAAATTGTGTCAAAAATGACATAAATAAGTTGTTAAAACAAATATTATATTATTAATTGTTATTTTATTCCTAAAAATATATGTATCTTCCAAATGACTTATATAAGGATATATATTTTAATAATGAACCACTTTGGGTTCTTTGGACTTGCTATAGTATGTTTGTTAACTATATAGTGTAAAAAACAAAAAGAAATGGAAAAAGTTAAATTATTTAACTTAGAGTTAAATCTAAATGATAAGGATAAAATAGTAACCTAAACATGTATAAAATTGATTGGATGAGAGGATTTAATCCCATCCACGCCATTTCTTAGAAATAAATCAATTTTGAGCTATTAAAAACCGAATATGAATTTATTATAAAATAATATTTTTAGTTTTCCTAAGGTGCCCCTCTCCTCCATTATAAAAGGGCACCCCTTCCCTCTTCTCTTATAACCCTTTTGAGCATTGAAGCTCATCCAACTGCTAACAATTCCTCTTTTCAAAATCTCTAGTTACATCATAAAGATTCTGGTCCTCTCAAAAGACCTACTCTAGTTCCCTAAGATGGCGTTTAAAGGATGTGCGTCGAGGAAGAGGTAATCTCTTCTACCGACTCTTTCATGTTTCTTTCTTCTTCTACTTCCTCTTATTTAGTTGTTTCATTATAAATTAATAACATCAGTATTAATTATATACTGAAATTTTTATTATAAATATTAAACAACCCTATTTCACCTTTTATCCATCCTACGGAAAACAAAATCACCATGCGTGCGTACGTACGGAATACCGTCTCCACGTCGTGGTGTAATCTATTTTCGATCACCACCTTATATGGATGTGTATAATTTTTTAAATAAATAACTATATATGATTATTTTAAAGTGATAGTGATTCTGAAATATTATACATACACTTCAATACAATTCCACGATCATGGGAATGATATCATCACTCGTGCGTACGTACGGACTACTATCTCCACGACGCGATGAGATTCATTCTCCGTGTTAACCAATCACGAATGATTATAAACTATATATAATGAATAATAATGAAATATATGAAATAATAATGATAATGGATTTAATTATATATATAAATATATATATTTATGTCATCTCCTTAATTCCATTAAATTCAATAAGGAAACGAAAACAGCGTTCATGCGTACGTACGGCCTACCGTCTCCATGAATGGTGTATTTATTTCCATTTATCAATCTATTATATATATTTATATTCTGAATATATATTATAAATAAATCATGTTTTATATTCTGGAATTAATTAATCATGATCTGAGTTATCATATTAATAATTACAAGTCAAAACACGGATGATAAATGAAACGATTTTACCCAAAACGCTATTTTAACAAGGAATTGACAAATGAACGGATAATATAATGTTGTATGTAACTAATATATGATATCATAAATATTATTATGGTTCTTTTAAAAGTTAATAATATGTCTAAACCCACTATATAGGAGTCTTGGACATATATGGAAGAAATTGGACATAAGGTAAGGGATAATGTTGCAATCTCAATTATTTTCTATCCGAGATTGCTTATACGTAAGTATTTACTGGGGTTATATTTATCATCCATGTACATGTTTTATAAAAATGTTTTCATATATGTTTAAAGTCCTTTTTACCCATTTTTTACTTTTACTACATGGTATGTAAGTTATCATTTTTTTGTTTACCATACGAGGTACTTTTTGACTTTTTCGGAAAAAGTACGAGAAGAATGTTTTTTAACTTATACGGCACGAACGGATTTTTACGGTTTCATAACGCATTATTTTAATGAATATTACACAATAATATTTCATGACTATTTTCATCAAAATCCTTTTATTTTAAAATTTAATGGCATTATGTGAAAAGAAAATTATTTTCAAGAAGAAATGATATTTTCCTCAAGAATTCATTTCAAGTGATTTATCAAAACCATTTTCCATATAAGATGACATTATTTCGAATGTGTATGTTTCAAGTATAATGTCTCTATGATTTATATGGTTTCAATTTCCTTACGATGAAATTATATCCATTTGATTTTTATGGATTATGTTATGATGGAATGAAGTTTATGAATCCCAATTTATTCTTTGGGTTATGATGAATGATTTATGATTGTTTTGGGGCACATGAAAGACTGATTTCAATATGAGATGGGTGGGACCTATATCTCCCTCCAATTCGTTGGGATAAGATTTATATCTCAAGATATAGACATGGCTGGAATGGTATGTTAAACTGGTTCAGTGTTACAGGACTGGAACGAGGAGTGGACTCCGTTTATTAAGGGACTTTTTCCACTAAGATGGTCTTGGAAGTAATGCCTTGGGTACTATGGAAATCATATCATGTGATTAATGTTTTTTCACAATTAAAAGTTTTATTTCGATGAAATTTTATCATGATTGATGGTCCATTATTATCTATTCCTTACATACTACCGTGTTTTATGTCCTCGCTCAAGATTTTTATGTTTAAACGTTGTGTTCATGTTTTTATGTTCAAATGTATATGATTTGTAATATTTTATCCATGCTTTCCCTTACTAAGTATTTGAACTCACCCTTTATATGTTTTTTTTCCCAGGATTTAAAGAAAGGTTTTTGGTAAGAAAAAAAAGGGGAAGATCTTTATGGAAGATGTTGAAGATCTTTAACAACGATTAGAAGATTTTGTTACGAGTTTCCAAAGACACTAAACTATTACGATCCTTGAGTTTTGGTTTTTGTTATGTATTAAGTATTCCAAAAAAGTAATGTAATTTCCATGTACGTCATGCTTTGGGTCTCTACAGTTGGTATCAGTAGAAAGGTTCAGTCAACCTTTGGAAACTAGGATGTGAAAACTTTATTGAGATACCTAGAGATATTTCTAAGGTATGTCTAGGGATGTACCTTAAGGTTAAGTGTAACTATAGATTATAGTACTAGGAATACTTTAACAATATTAAAATTAACCGTAAGATGTTATATATTGAAGGTACTCCCCCTTTGTTATGTTGTTTTCCCCAGAATGATTTTTTCCTCTCACAATTTTCTTTTTGGGTTTTAGATGATGGCTGGAACCCGAAAGAACCGTGTTGATCAATGTAATGGACAATGCAATGATTTTCCTCATGAAGAAAAAACAATGTTATGGGAGATGGAGTGAAAAATCTTATTTCTATACTTACACAAGCTATGATTCATTCTATACTTCCAAATGATCAGAGAAAGAACAATATTCTATTGAGTCCTTCATGAGGCAACATCCACCGTCTCTCAATGGGTCTTCGGATCCATTTTTTGCTGAAAAATGGATCAGTACCATTGATAATATATTTTCCATACCTCGCTGTTCAAAACATGAAAAATTCATTTTAGCTATTTACCATTTATAAGGTGAAGTAAACCAGTGGTGGACTATAATTAAGAATACAAGGCCCCAAGATGAAATTGAATCCATGGAATGGCACGAGGTCAAGAACTTGTTTTTCAGTAAGTACTTCCCTCATATTCTCTGAAGAAATACGGAAAAGGAGTTCGTTGTGCTTAAGCATAAGGATGATGAATTTGATGGAATAACTGAAGTGAATTTTACAAGACTTCCAAGGTAAGAATCTAGCACTATCATCCAACCTGGAAGTAAAGTTGATCGATTCTTCAGTGGCTTAAAACCATGTCTTCGAAGGGCATTACCTATAAGAGAATTCAGTAGCTATGAAGAAATTGTGTGTTGTGCTATCAAGGTAGAACTGGAAGTTGGTGTTATATATCCATATCATGGTATTGACAAGAAATGAAAGATGGAGTTCAAGGAGAAATATCAGAATAATGGTGGAAAGAAGATGAATGTTTCTTTATGATCAAAGTATTGAAAGAAGCATGGTGGATATTGTCTTAAAGGGACAAGAATATGTTTTAATTGTGGAAAAGTAGGTCATCGAGCAGATGAGTGTCGAAGTAATGGAAAAAGGGTTTATAATGATGTGAATAAAGAAAAGACTGCAGAGAACCGACCACCAACACTTCAATGCTTCATGTGTAAGGAAATGGGGAATTATTCTAATCAATGTCGTAATCTAAGGGTTAATGATGATCAACGTGATAATACTCTTAAGGAAAATGATAAAGGGAAGTCACATGCGATCACTATTTTTGATGTTGAGTATGTAAATGATGTTGTTGAATGATTAAGTGTTTATGTAATGGGTTTTCAAAATAGTATCATTGAATCTCATTTATGTCATCATGGAATTTTGAAATATCTTTGTTTCATTTTTCAATAATTATATGGTACCGGTAACCATGAAAAGTGATTGAAATATTTTTGGAAAGAAGATCATATGCGCATAATGGAGGGATAAATAAAAAAATTAAATGAGCTCATGACTGATAGAAGGACAAAGTTATATTATGGTTTGAGTAAATATAAATATTGGGATTTTAGAATGTGGAAAGTGTTAACTTTTGACATCATTCATGTTTTCACTAAGGTTCAAGTGGTATTCATTTTTCAAGAGAATACACGATTAAGGTATTCAAATGTTTGGAATGGGACCAACAAGATATATCGTTTGATAAATGATGGTATTCACATGCTCGGAAGATGACATTTCTAGTAATTATTTTCTTTATACTATGAGCTTGGACAGAAGTATTTTGAATAAGCCTAAAGATTAGAATGGATTATGTTGGACATAAGTTAGTATTATTTAAGGCAAAAACTTTTATCAATATTATTTATGGAATGTTTTAATAATGTAGTTTTAAAAAAAGGAAAACCTATAGGATAGGTGACAACCCATCGCATCGAACAAGGTTGCAGGAATCGAACCCACAACCAAAGTGTGACAGGCTTTTATCACCCACCTCAGGCCTATAGGAAGTCCCTGATTAGTAGAAACTAGTTTTATTAAGCCGTATGATAGATGATGTATAAGTCCAATTTTAGAATCATAAACGATTAACATAACCATGTATGGACTTATGTATATTTAAAAACATTTTCTAACCTTTTGATTGATACATATGGAATGACCCATCATTCTATCACATGATCTGCTAACACTTCACGAATGAAAAATTCAACTTCATTTCTTTAAGAGATGAAGTGGAAATTGTTCAAGGAACGAACAATGGTGAGAGTATACCAAAATAAAGTAAGTATTTCTTCTAATTCAAATTATTCAACTTTATGGAAATGGTCTTGAAAACCAAAAATGTTGTCCTAGTGCCCTTATATCCGATGAATCAGATGGTACCTTAGATCATCACAAATTTATTGCTTTGTGGATGTTGGCTTTTTCATAGCCAGGTTCTATACCACTCTCCATCAGAACATGATGGTATGATTTTTCTTTCATATTCATATTTTAACCTATGTTCTCCAATGTGGAAACCTAGTGATTATTTAATTTTGGTAACCATTACATTTCATAATTTAGTTTTTAAAGTTATGTTTTGGTATTACTTTTTTCGATGTGGGTTTCTATGAAGGAAACTTTCAAGTAGTAAACGATTTATAACCCCGACGAATTTCGAGGGAGAAATTTATTTTAATGGGGTAGAATGTAACAACCCGAGATTTTATGAGAATTATTGTTTTTAATTTCATTGATGTCTTGTGTTGTACACTACACCAAAATTATCTTTCACTATATGGAACACCGAATTAGCTTGCAGTATACACAACACTAAACATGGCTCTTGTTACACACAATTTCATGTTCGTTTTGTGGAAATTATTTTACACAACAATAAATATAGATTTTGTTTAATGTATAAATGAAATATGTTTTGATTATGTTATACGCAACACCAAACGAAGCTTTCACTACACGCATCCCTGACTTGGCTTGCATTACACGCAATCAAGACCTTCCTCGATAGCGTGTGTAGTACGCAATACCGAGATTCACTAAATGATATATTATTATAATATTATTATGAACTAGCCATTATGAATAGTAATACCCACTTTTTGAAATTTTATCAATTTTATTTTTCAAAATGGACTACATTTTTGGATTCAGAATATTGAATTTATCCTAGGTTGAATATTTGGTATATTTCTTAAAACTATCAACTATTAATGAATAGTGAAAACACTAGGTTACTATTTAAAAACCGACTTTTTATATAAATAATTATTTATTTTATTTAAATTTATTTTAGGTAAAAATTGATACATAATACCTATATATGTTCAATGTAATTAATTTGAGTCATTTTATAACAATTTTAGACATATAAAAAGTTTATTGAACTTTTCACCGTCTTTTACCCACCTCCTAGGAGAGTTTGAAAATTTACATAAAAGTTAATTTTACCGCTTTTGTGAGTGGAATTTTGAAAATCTGGGAGACACAGATAATATCAAGGAGTAAAATTTGGTTCAATAAGATAAAAATAAATTATGGTGAATAGTAAATTTTTACTTTTATTTACCACGGTTAAAAGTAAATGGGGTAATTAAGGGTAAAAATTATATTATTATTACCCTAATACAAGTACTAATTCTATTGGATAAGTGTAGTTCAATAAAAAACAACCTTACGGATAAAATGTTACCCTTTAGGTCCACTTGTATTAGATTATGACAATTATTATTATTTTATTTAAAGAAGAATTAAAATAGTTAAAAACAATGTATAATAACTAAAACATTTTTAATATAGGGTTATACATAAGATAAATTAGACTATAAATATTTATTAGAAAGCTAAAACGATTTTCTACATAATGGTATTTTATTCATAATTTTTAGATAGTAAATAATTTAATTTATTTATGACACAATGATGATACAACAATTACCTTATTAATCAAATATTAACATAACTGATGTTATAAATCCATAAATAAATGTAATTTTTGACTTCTTATGAATTCCACTAATTTTATAGGTTAATATGACATGTTAGTATTGATTTAAATAATCTTTTCTAAACTAATCATGCTGTAATGATTTTCCAAAAAATCATGTACCAAATAGTGTCAAAATTGACTTAAAATAGTTTTTAAAACAAATATTATATTATTAATTGTTATTTTATTTCTAAAAATCTAAGGATCTGCAAAATGACTTAGATAAGGATATATATATTAATAATGAACAACTTGGGGTTCTTTTTACATGTTATAGTATGTTTATTAACCATATAGTGTAAGAAAACAAAAAGACATTGTAAAAGTTAAATTATTTAACTTAGAGTTAATTCTAAATGATAAGGATAAAATAGTAACCTAAACTTGTATAAAATATGTTGGTTGAGATTATTGTGACCCATACCCACATTATATTCGAACTAAATCAATTTGGAGCTATTAAAAAACTAATATGACTTTATTATAAAATAATATTTTATGTTTTCCGAAGGTGCCCCTCTCCCCCCTTATTAAAAGGGCACCCATTCCCTCTTCTCTTCACACCCTTTTGAGCCTTGAAGCTCGGAAAAACCCAGCCAATTCCTCTTCTGAAACTCTATAGTTAAATAATATAGGTTCTGGTCTTGTCAAAAGACCATATCTAGTGCCCTTAGAAAAAGTTTAAAGGAGGTGCATTGAGGAAGAGGTAATCTCTTCTACCGACTCTTTCAAGTTTCTTTCTTCTTAAAATTCATCTTCTTTTGTTGTTTCATTATAAAGTAATAAAATAAAGATTAATAATATACTGATATGTTATTTTAAATATGAAACATCCCTATTTCACCTTCTATCCATCCTATGGAAAACGAAATCACCACGCGTGCGTACGTACGGAATACCGTCTCCAGGCCGTGGTGTAATCTGTTTTCAACCACCACATTACATTGATGGGTGTAATGGTGTAAATAAATAACTATATATGATAATTTTAAAGTGATATTTATTTTGAAATATTATACATACACTTCAATACAATTCCATGATCATGGGAATTATATCATCGCTCGTGCGTATGTACGAACTACTGTCTCCACGATGCGATGAGATTCATTCTCCATGTTAACGATTCATGAATGATTATAAAGTATATATAATGAATAATAATGAAATATATGACATAATAATGATACTAGATTTATGTATATATATATATGTATGTCATCTACTTAATTCTATTCAATTCAATAAGGAAACGAAAACATCGTTCATGCGTACGTCCGGCCTACCATCTCCATGAACGGTGTATTTATTTCCATTTACTGATCTATTATATATTTGTATAATATGAACATATATTATATATAAATCATGTTTTATATTCTGGAATTAAGTAATCATGATCAGTGTAATCATATTAATAATTACAAGTCAAAACACGGATTATAAATGAAATGATTTTACCCAAAACATTGTTTTAACAAGTAATTGACAAATGAACGGATAATATAATGTCATAAGTGAATCATATATGATATCATAAATATTATTATAGTTCATTTAAAAGTTAATAATATGTTTAAACCCACTATACAGGAGTCTTGGGCTCATACGGAAGAAATTGGACATAAGGTAAGGGATAATGTTGCAATCTCAATTGTTTTCTATCCGAGATTGCTTATATGTAAGTATTTACTAGGGCTATATTTATCATCCATGTCCAAGTTTTATAAATAAATTCATGTATTTTTAATGTCCCTTTTACCCTTTTTTGAATTTTACTACAAGGTATGTAATGAATCGTTTTTTTGTTTACCATACGAGTTACTTTTTGACGTTTCCAGAAACAGTACGAGAAGATTATTTTTTTAACATATACGGTATGAACGGATTTTTACAGTTTCATAACTCCTTATTTTCATGAAGATTACTCTACAAAATTTCATGACTATATTCAAAAAAATCCTTTTCCTTTAAAATTGAATGAAATTTTGCGAAAAGAAAATTATTTTCAAGAAGAAAGGATATTTTTCTCAAGAATTAATTTCAAGTGCTTTATTAAAATCATTTTCCATCTAAGATGACATTATTTCATATGTTTATGTTTCAATTATAATGTCACTATGATTTATATTTTTTCACTTTTCTTATGATGAAATTATATCCATTTGTTTTATATGGATTATGTTATGATGCAATTATGTTTATGAACCCAATTTATTCTTTGGGTTATGATGAATGATTTATGATTGTTTTGCAGCACACGTAAGAATGATTTAAATATGAGATGGGTGGGACCTATATCTCCCTCCTATGCATTGGGTAAAAATTTATATCTCATGAGATAGACATGGTTGGAATGGTAAGTTAATCCGATTCAGTGTTACCGGACTAGAACAAGGAGTGAACTCAGTTCAGTAAGGGACTTTGTCCACTAAGATGGTTTTGGAAGCAATGCCTTAGCTACTATGGATATCATATCATGTGCTTAATGTTTTTCCACAATTAAAAGTTTTATTTCCAAGATATTTTATAAGGGATGATGTTCCATTATGATCTATGCCTTACGTACTGCCATGTTTTATGTCTTTGCTCACGATTTTGATGTTTAAACATTATGTTCACGTTTTTATGTTCAAATGTATATGATTTGTTATATTTTATCCATGCTTACCATTACTGAGAATTTGAGCTCACCCATTATATGTTTTCTTTTCCCCATGATTTAATGAAATGTTTTAGGTAAGAAAACAAAAGGGGAAGATCTTTATAGGAGACGTTGAAGATCATTAACAACGATTAGAAGATTTTGTTCGGAGTTTCCAATGACACTAACCTATTATGATCCTTGAGTGTTGTTTTTTTATGTATTAAGTATTTCATAAAAGAAATGTAATTTCTATTTACTTCAATATTTGGGTCTCTTCAGATAACCTTAAGTTGCCTAAACCATTATTGAAAGTTACTGCCAGTGAGGATATTGTCTTTATCCAGAATTGATCGCAGAGAAAATGTGCTTGATGAGTTTGTCATTTCGATTCTACAAATTGAAATTGTAGATTTATCAGTACGTTCTAGATAACATTTTATAAATGAATTTATTAATTCTCCCACTATTTTATCAAGTCCCAATGTCCCTCACCATTGAACATGGAATGTTCTCGTTGCTTTCACATTATAGTGTAAAGGATCAATTTCCCCTTATCATAACCACAAAAGGGTTGATCAAGCTATTTGAAGGTATTTATGTAGGTAAGTCTTTTCCAACTCTGATCTTACAGTTCCTTGATCTGTTGAGTGGACTCCCTAATCCTGAAATCCTGACTTGGATTTCCTCAACTCCTGCCTCTTATATTACATCAAGTCTAGCAAGGGATACTCCTCTTTATGTAATATGGTTAATTAAACTTGAAACCTTTCATAATGGATTCCTTTATAAATGTAAGTATCTCAACAAGGGTTGGTCAAACACATAGTTTTATTGAGTCTTTCCCTAAATAAGGTAATGTAAGGCTTCGACTGACTTAATATGGTATTAAGTTATTTTAATCCATTATGCATTGTTTCATATTATTACATGCTTTTTAATATTAAGTGATGCTTTCTTAAGTGATTAACCATGTTACGATAATGTTTATGCATAGTCCGGATTTTATTTTATTTCATCTTTGCATGCTTGTTTATTTCATTAATTATGTTATTGTGACAACACATACATAATAAATAACCATGCAATCAGACTAAAATAAAATAAGATGACATGATCATGATCTTCTATTTGTTATCTTATCTTGCGGTTTTGATAAGCTAACCCTGACCTAAGGAAAAACACCTTGAACTGATGGTTCTTGTTATGAAACTCCCACCTGTCCACCTTTGCATCTTCTTGGGTTGGTTTTTCCTCAGCTTTGGATTTTGAACCATCTCCTCTGACATGGGAGATCCTCCATTACATGGGGTTTACATTAAAGAAACCATGGGCACACATGCCCTACATTTTATTGGAAGAAGGACCGCAGACCAACGAATTTAAATTAAACAAATTTAAATGAAACCAAACACACATTCAAAAGGGTCTCTGGTCTATCTCATGATCATCCATAGCATGAAACGACATTTACACATATTTAGAATTAAAATTCTTTTAATCATTCTATTATTTAAGATATGTCATTCTTCAAATTAATTAATTATGATATTATAATTAATAAATTGTTTATCTTAAATTCCGTTCTGAATTTCCTTGAGATTCTTCTCATCCATATTTCTTGTACATTTATTTGTAATTGTCGAGGAAACCTAGTGAAATTACATTTTTCGAAAGTACACGGCATGTAGTTTATATTTACACGGCGTGTATTTCTTTTCACCCTTTATCCAAAGTACACAACAGGGTTTGGCATGTTTTCTATACTTTGGAAATTTTGGAGTACACAACATGTATATTAATCTAACACGACATGTACTAGTTATGTGGTTACTGGCCTCGCAATCCCGTGTATGAGGAACACGACTTCTCCTTATACACGGTTTCACTTGGGCCAGATCAGACTGCACGACGTGTTTATTCAACACACATTCCATGTATTACGGTTCCACGCGCCATTCATTTCTGCTCAACATGGGGTCATAAATACTTTGGCATACTCAATTCACACAACTTGGTTTGGCGGACTAGTATCGGTTCATTGAACCTAAGTACACGACGTGTACTTTTCACTACACACCATGTATTCTTGTGTGGTCCGGACATAAAGAGCGGCTCCTCCGGATGAGTTCATCATTTTTAATTTAATCTAAATTCAAATTAAAAGGTCATTTCTGTGATGTGAATCAAGAAACGAAGGAGGAATAAAAGATCTCGTTCATTCAGTTTTATAGAACAATTTATCTTGAATTGAATCAAATATAAATGCGTATATTATCAACGAAAATTAAATAACTATAATCAACATTGTATCCTCTCCCTGACACCATTTGAAGGTTCCAGGCATAGCGGAATCGCATGGGTGGGTGTTCCCACTTGGACTTTTTTCATTAACAATGATTAATCCAGGATCAATACGACGATAAACTCTAGTCTCCACAGATCGAATCACAGAAATAAACAAAGAGAAGTAAAGTACCGGAACCACAAAGTAGGATCCTTACAGGTCGATTATAATTAATTTAATTAATTGACAGGAAGTACCTTTTGGGTGTTATTTCATCGTTTATATTCTCGATCACGTTCTGATGTGATTCATTGTTGCATCGCAGAAGCCATGTGTAGAATTCATCTAGCGGTGATCCACACGTGAACCTCATATCTCTGGATGTTGCCAAAGGATTCTATGGGTTCTTGGGTGGAAAAAACGTTTCTTGCATGGTCAGCCTTAGATCGTCTTGATCCAATGGAAGAGGAACTATCTCGGTCTTGAGAGTGTTCTTGGAGGAAGAGGTTCTTTTGGCCATGGAATAATTCTCCAGAATTGTTGTGCACAATGATTATCTGGTTTTTTATTCATTTACTTTCCAAAATGAAAACTACATTGCGTGTACATTTAATAATACACGGCGTGTACTTGTTTCCAAAATAATAACTACACGGTGTGTAATAAATAATACATGGCATGTACTTGTTTTCATTTTATTCTTCCTCCAAAATTAAAACAATTTAGGCTTCCTTGAATAATTATTAAACCATGTATGAGATTAGTCTTTATTCTACTTGAGATACATGGATACACTTAGTGTGGGACCATCTAGGCCTCTTTCTCATTGAAATTAGGCGGGCTTGCCTAAAGTATAAGATTATTGTATAGCAACGGGTCAAGGAACCAAAGAGAAATAAGTTGATGCAGCATTGACGTGTCACCTCATACGAACGCTTACTATATAATTTAATCCCTTTGTCTCAATATCTCATCAACCATTTTTCATGGAAGTGTCATAAACCAATATTCCTGATCAGTCGTTCTTTAACTACCTGAAATAAACTCGTCGTCTCACCATGGACATGGAATTTCATGCGACAGTTATATTTCAATCAAAGGGCCACGATATCAACTTCCATAAATGAAAGGGACAAATACTTCCTCGACTTATCCATTAACAACATGTCATTAGTGATGAAACCAACATACCCCACATCCCGCAAACTGTATATTTGACGGTTTTCATCAATAAATCTAAGTGCATGAGTCATGACATGAGTTAATGATAATCTTCTAGTCTAAGGACCATTATACATGCTCACAGATAGTAATATACAATGACACCAAGACATGAAGCATTACTACTGGCGGGTATGTTCTCATAATCTCCCATCTTGGATATTACAAGTGTAAACTCCATGAGAGAGAGAGTCTTGTCTTCTTACGAGTACTCACACATGACGATCTGTATTCTATGTGTCCTATCATAGTATCTCATCCAACTGTAGAACATTATTTATGAATATTGTTATATCATTTCAAGGTTCTCATCAAAGATGGGATCTTCCATGACCTTGTTAATGCAACAAATATTCCAGGACATTATTATATTATTGTCATGCAGAATAATGAACAATATATAATAAGAGTACATTCATGCAATAAAAGTAAAAATTAGTTTGTTCTGAGTACACCAACCCACACAAAACCTTACAATTGATAACCTATCATCAAGAAGAGAAACTTTTAAAAGATATAAATGAAAGTTATCTTTCTCATATTGTTGAAAACAAGGGAAATATTTTTATTAATGATTTGCTAATGGTAAATTAATACCTTGATATTTTCCTGATCAATCACCTAATTTTATACATGATTGGGAAGTTTAATTCAAAATAGGCTTAGTTTCGGATGCTAAGACAATTTCAAAAACCCCTTATCAAATGTCACAAATAGAAATTATTGAATTGAAAAATTAGTTGTAGGAGTCTCTTGATAAATGATTCATTCATCCTTGAACAACACCATGGGGAGCTCCTATTTTTTTTATAAAAAATAAATATGGTTCCATGATACTTTAAATGAATTATAGAGCCTTACATAACATCAATCTTAAAAATTTGTATCGTTTACCTCATATTGATGACTTGTTTGATCACCTCCAGGGAGCATAATATTTTTTGAATGTTGACTTGATGTTAGGGTACCATTAGTTGAATGTAAAAGAAGCATACATCATGAATAATGTGTTCCATACAAGATATGGGAATTATGAAATTTTTGGTGTTCCATTTGGGTTAACTAATGTACCTTCTATATTCATGGATCTTATGAATAGAATATTTCATGATTTCTTGGATATGTTTGTAGTTGGGTTTATTGATGAAATTATAATATTTTCTTAAATTATAGAGGATCATGAGAAAAATCTATTTTCTGTTTTTAAAACTTTAAAGGAAAAGAAAATTTAAAAAAAATATTGAAAGTTTGATTTTTTGTTTCAATGGATTTATTTTCTTGGAAACATTGTAAATAAGGATGGAATAAAAGTTGATCCTTAAAAAAAAGTGGATTATGACTGGCCAAGACCAACAAATTATATTTTAATTCTTAGTTTTTTCTTGGATTACCAGGTTATTACCGATGGTGTATTGAAAAAATTTCATGGTTATCTCGGCTACTAACTATGTTTACATGAAAATGGGTTAAATTTATTTGGACAGAATAATGTGATGTTTGTTTTCATGAACTGAATAATAGATGGTGGAATTACTTGATTTTGTCACTTCCTTCTAGAAATTTTGATATTTCATCTATAGTGATGCATTATTGAAGACACTTTGTTGTGTTCTAATACAAATTGATCAGGTAATTTTTTATTTATTAAGGAAACTAAAACCTCATGAGGTAAATTATCACACATATGATTTGGAATTAGAAGTTATAATTTTTCCTTGGAAAACTTGGAGGTATCATTTATAAATATCCAAATATAAAATATATACTGACCATAAAAATATGAAGTATATATTAACTAATAAAGAATTAAACATGATGTAGAGATGATGGCATGAACTAATAAAGTATTATTATTTCATGATCAATTACCATACTGGAAAAGGAAACAAAGTGGCTGATGCCTTGAGTCAAAAATATCATCCATAATTAACCATGTTACATTTGTCACATGATCCCTTGATTAATGATTTAATGAATTTTTGTTTAGAAGTTGTTTTTAAAATAAATATAATTATTTTATTTTAGGTTTCAGTGAAGTTATCATTATTATATATAATTAAGCAAGCACCGAAGGAAGATTGTGATCTACAAAAAAGGTATAATCTATTAAAATGGGTAAGTTTCAAGAATTTAAATTTGATAAAAATTAGTTTTTAATATGTGGAATAAAATACTGTGTGTGCCTTCTGATTTCGAGTTGAAGAATGATTTATTTTCTGAGTCTCATAGTTCTCCATTTTCAGTTTATCATGGAATTACTAAGTTGTAAAGAGACCTTCGAGAGTTTTGCTGGTGAGATGGAATGAAAAGAGACATTTTATATTTTACCGTGAAATGATTGAAATGTAAATAGTTTAAAGAATATATAAAGTTATCAATAAGGATTCTTAATGCATTACCATTCCTAGAGTGGAAATGGGAAAATGTATCCATGGACATCGTGCTAGGACTTCCAAATAATTATAGATGTAATAATGCGATTTAGGTGATTGTTTACCGATTGAATAAATCTACACATTTTCTTATTATTTGATATATAATGAATTTGGATCAGCATTCTCAAATGTACCAAAAAGTTATTTTTAGGTTATATGGACTTTCCCTTTCCATTGTATCTGACCGACATCCAAGGTTCACTTCTAATTTTTTGAAGGGCCTCCAAAATTCATTGGGCACAAAATTAAATTTCAGTACATCTTTTCATCCTTAATGAGATGGGCAGTTAAAATTAACAATTCATACATTGAAGAATATGCTTCATGCTTTTTAAATGTACTACTAGGGATTTTGGGATCAACATCTTTCTCTCATTGAGTTTTCTAATAATAATAGTTTTCATTCCAGTATATAGATGGAACTTTGGGAGGCATTTTAATTGAAGTTTTCTTGAACTCCAGATTTTTGTTATGAAGTTGGGTATTAGAAGATAATAGGACTATAAATATTAGAGGATGTAGCTGATAAAGTAAAGATGATCTAGTAACACATGAGTACAGCTCAAATCAAGCATAAAAGTTTGGAAGATAACAATAGGAAAGACATTTATTTCGAGTTAAGTGATCTAGTTTTTCTTATATTCTCACCAAGTAAAATTGTTTTGCATTTTGGTAAGAAATGAAAGATACGTCCATGGTTCATTATAGCTAATGAAATATTTAATAATGTTAGACTAGTCTCCTATTGGGTATCTTTCTCTCCATGTTTATCTTTGGAACACAATGTTTTTCATGTTTTTATGTTGATAAAGTATGTGCTAGATTCATCTGATATCTTGATTCTAGAAGCAGTTCAGTTTGAAGAGAACCTTTCATATAAAGATAAACCTGTTCAGATTATTGACGATAATGAGAAAGTATTGTAGAATATGGTAATCCACCAGGTAAAATTATTTTGGATAATCCACATGTTTGAATAAGAAACCTAGGAATCTGAAAATGAAATGAGGGAACGGTAACCCCACTTGTATAATAAGTAAATAAAATAATAATAATTGTGACGATGAAATTTCCAGAATGTGGGGAGAATGTAACACCCCAATGTCATACTAAAAAATTTAATGAAGTTCATGAAACAATGAGTCTCTTCATAATGACAATTATATTTATGAAGAGTTATAATCTTGATGTTAAACAATATTTTTCCACTTCTATGATTTGAATTTTGAAAACAGACATACATGGTTGCAATCAGTAAGTTATTTAGAGTATAATAGAAAAAAATAATATTTTGTAAATATTAACCTACCCTTATGAATAGTAAAATGACCAAATGAACATAATGAATGTATTTCTAATAATTTAAGAGACCCTGATTAATTTTTCAAGGAATTATGAAATGAGTTATAGTTTTAATATATTAATTTTTTTAAATAAATTATTATTATATTTAAAAATTAAATTTCATATATTAATAAACTTATTTTTAGTAATTGGATTTCATTTTCTATTCCACATGTCAGAAAAACTTTTGGCTGAATTTTTGATAATTTTCTGAAATACATGATTTTCTTTGAATTGTGAAATACAGTAAAATACCGTAAATATAAATTATATGTTAAATATACTATGCCTAGAAACATGGATGATTTATACACACCTATTTCACACTCATGTTTTCTATTTAATATTTGTTTTCAAATGAATGAAGAGTATTTATTGTCTTGGGAAAAAATATTAAACTAATGATTAAAATAATGTAAAACCCCTCCTCTCCTCCATTATAAATACCACCCTCACCTCCATCTTCCTTTCACACCTATCATGATTTGATCATTGTCCAAATTCTACAAAATACCCTTCCCAAGGATCTTAAACACATCCAAGACCATCTGGTATCACCAAAAGGCCAAAACCAAATGCCTTATTGATGATATCAAGGAGAAGATATTAAGAGGTAAAAATCCTCTATCATTTTCTTATGTTTTCTTTTAAATTACTTTCATTCCTTATGATTTTTCCCCTTACCTTATACAAGAGGAATGAATGCTCCAGAATCATATATATGATGGATTTTATCATGTCTATGGAAAAATCAACAAATTACATCATCTCCTCCCCCACTTTTAAAAGCATTGTTCGTGATGTGTTGGTTTACCAAAATCCTAGATGATGTGTTTGAAATTTCCTTTACATCATTAAAAACTAATTGTAAAACCATTTTAATGGGTAAAACATAACATAATGTGTATTATTACACTTTAATATTATATAATGATCTTCTATTCATGGTATTAAATTATATAAGAAAACAAGTTCATGGTTATCGAAGAACCACCAAAATGGTCCAAACATATAACACTAAAGATTTATCTAATGGTTAATCCTCATAACATATAAAGAAAATGATTTATGGAATCATTTAATTTTCTTGAAACATATGAATACCATTTCATTCCACTTGTATAATTTTATTTCTATACGAAAATAAAATCAAATAGGATCTTACCATGGAAACAAAGTAATGTATACACCCAAAACAATGGAAATAAGAAAATATTATTAACAAATAAGTGGAATTATGTAATAAAATAATCATATATGGTGTTATATACATGAATATTTTTATTTAAGATATTAGTTACACTATTATAACCCTTATAAAGGATGTTTAAACACATTTCAAGTAAGGTGAACCTGAGGTAAGGGAATTCTAAACTCAATTACCATTCTTTGGGTTAACCTTCTAATTCATTAATTATGTAGTGATAATATTATTTTTGTAATGATTTTTTTTATATTAGGTTATATTTTCTATATTTATAATGTATACACACATTCCCTTTGTTATATTTTATTATCATATAGATAATATGTTATTTGTAAGGGAATTTTCTAATAAAATATTAATTTAAACTTCTAGTTTTACAAAATTCAAAGTGAAAGTTTTTATAAAAGTATTATTGGTTGATTATTATGTAATGGTTATTGGTAATTTTTATGACGAAGGGTGGGAACTATATCTCCCTCCAATGCATTGTGTTTTTGAAAGTTGGTGGTCAGCCATATGGCTATTCCATGTGTAACTACGATGGTTACAAAATAATGTAGTCGTGAGGGTTAAATTGTAAGGTAGCCGTGAAGGTTAAAAATCAAAATTTAGTCAAGAAGGATTCATGATTATGTAAGTAATACCCAGAGATAACTTTATGGTTCTATTTATGTTTTATAACATTTGTGGAATCCTCGTGGAAATGTCATGTTTCACAATGTAAGTATATAT
The DNA here is from genome assembly GCA_963277665.1 of Viscum album. Lineage (NCBI taxonomy): Eukaryota > Viridiplantae > Streptophyta > Magnoliopsida > Santalales > Viscaceae > Viscum > Viscum album. The sequence continues at coordinate 100,518 of CAUJRU010001847.1, forward strand.
GGATTAGAATTATGCCTTTTTAAAAATTGATTTCATATGTTTACAAGTACACATGAAATGATGTTTCCTTTACTTATTTTTTTATAACCCTTAATGAGATTTTTGTTCTCATGCCATGTTTTTAAATGATTTTCATAGGTTATAAGGATGTGTAAGACAAATAAGGAAGATAAGTTAAATGTTATTAATATTTGTCAATGAAATCAACTTTTATTTGAAAAGTTTTATCTTTTTGACGAAATGAATACCATTTTTATGGTATCTTCTCTGAATAAATGTAGAATTTTATGTATGCATTATGTCCCAAATCACTAAAACTCTAACATTTAAAATATCCATAATTTCAAATGAAGTGATTTATTGACTAAATTTCAAGGTTATGTAATTGTATAAGGTTGGGTTCTTATACCAAGACATTGTTAGGGAACCCCATAGTGGTAATCAAAATCTGATACTGAATTTTCGATAATGAAATGATAAGTAGAGTAGATGAATCAGTAAAAGGTAGAGATATCTTTTTATGTTATGTTTTTGTGGTCACATAAATTAAAAATATTGTTATGATACTCTCTCTCTATCTCTATTTCATGATTTTTTTCAGGATAAAAAACACTCTCCTATGTTTCTAACATGTTTATTTTATAGGATTTTTCGTGCTTATATGTAATATGTTGTTGTGGAATTCAATGGAATCTTGGAGATTTTTTTAGTCCTTGATATAATCTTGGTCATGTCCTTATAAATATCTCATGACACTAGAAACATATAATAAGATCCAAAGAAGGAAATGAAGTGAATTTGAGTTGGATACTCTTGATTTTGTTCATGTATATTGAATTTTGACTACTTAGTATAGGGAACTAGTCATCCTGGTCCCTTTGTTTAGTGTGCCTATTTATCTTGAAGTCCCACTAGTCATTTAGTGGTGAATCGTGTATAATCAGTTTCTCTCAAAATCTACTAGTGATCTAGTGGGCGTGCACTGGAAAGATATTTCAAATTCTAGAATAGATTATATTTTTTGGTATCCCACTGACTACCAAGTGATGGATACCATGTACATCGTGGAATCAACGTATTAATTTGGGGAATGCATTTATTATGGCCAAAGAAAACATAATTGTGTTCTTCTATGAGATTATGAATCCTTGTGGATTCCATAATGTTCCCTCACATCTTTAATCCAATATAATTATTATGATGTATCCTTAGAATAATCATAATTTTTCTAACAATTCTCTTGATCTAAACCAACATTGAATTTATAGATCTGTTAAACCATATCAAAGATACAAATAAAAATTTCTAAATATTTAATAGTCTCTCCACTTTCCCCTAAAATCCATATTCCTCCATTAAATTATATCATTGATTATATGTTTGATAGTTTTTCCAATGAAAATAAATCACTTATAAACCACCTTTCTTCAACGATTTATCACCCAGCAAAAGCGAGGGATGTCTTTTATCGATAACATTAAAGCTCAATTGGGTCATGAAAATTCACAATTGGTAGTGATGGGTTGCTTGATCATCCCCAACTTGAATATATTAATAATATATTAATATCAGGTTTAGGGGTGGATTTGTAGGTTCTCACATTGATCTTTAGCTAAAATACTTTTCAGTTTTTTTGTCCTCTATTTACATTATTATATTGTATCATTTATCAACAAATAACAAACATTCATAAATTCAGTTTCGTCATTGAAATCCATTAGCATTTTTAATATCATCATTAATAAAAAAGATCTAATTTCAAAATTATAAATCAATAAATTTATTGGTTTATTTTTTCCCAATAATTGCAATTTCGTATTCACCGTTATCTTTAAATTTAATTTTTTAATGGGGAACCACCCCCTCTTTGTAGAAATATTTTTCACACAATGGGAGTCCACACCATGTATTTTTGTGGGAATAGTCAAAATAATATGATCCCATTGGAAGATTATCTGATGGACCTAACCCATGGGGGGGGGGGAGAATAACTGAGTCAACATAACCAAATTGAGAGGAAACTAAGGCTTCGAATAATATCATCATCACCTGTGGTTATTCATTACTTAATGAAGGATCAAGTATATTTTTCGACTAATGGATAATTAAAACTGCAAAAACAATGGCATGATCCACATCCTTAGTTATGCCACACTAATAAAGACAATCCACTCTTTCCATGACACATACTTTTCCATAGTTTCCCAAAAAACTCAATATAGACTTATCTTAGGTCAATATTTGAGCTCAAAATTGTGGAACATTACCCTATATCCATTCTGTTAGGAGTATACAGTGTGTAATCTAGGTAACAATTTGTTTATTCATGTTTCAATAACTAGACCATACAATGAAATTACACTAGGTTTGTTAATGGTGAACTAGACCACATGTAGATTGGGTACATGACCCAAAGGTTATGATGAGATACTCATTGTGTACCCCACAGCCTTGGTCATGTAGCTTTACAATGAGATGAATTGTGGTCCTATACAACATGAAGTGTATGGACAAATGCCTTTCTCTACATGTTCTACTACTACACACCAATTTGTCTACGACGGTAACATTGATAGCCTTATAATATCACATGAAATTTTATATTTTACTTATATGGAAACCATAGAATCATAGACATCATATTACATGGTGTGTATTTTTTGATCTACATGTCATGTAGTTTGGTAAATTCTAAAATCACCACCTTCCTTCTAAACCTCTTCCGCTTATGCTAAATATACTATATCCTCAGCCAAAAATCTCCCCCACCACATTGACCTAGGTCGATCTCTCACTCAAAATGTGATTCCTACAGTCCTTCAATTTTGAAAATTTATGATCATGTCGATCCGACTATAGTGTGTGATGTTGTTTGAGTAAAATTCCATACCAATCAATCATTCTTCCTCCATAATTGAAAAATATCTTTCCACAAATTTTGATCATTAAATAAATCCTTCCAAAATATTCATAGATCCAATAACAATATGATCAATGATGTTAGGTCTAAAAAATTATTGAATCACTATCCCAAAGTGATGGTCGATGGTAAATACATAAATAATAAATAGATAATGTTAAAATAACCTCAAAGGTGAATGAAAATAATGACTGTATTCTATTATTCACCATTTACGGTAAAAAATAGAAATACGTAGGAAATAATGATGGTTTCTAACAATATTCATAAGTGATTCAATAAAAATTATATGTTGAAAAGGCCATCCAAAATAAATTATCATGGATTCAATTATAAGATAAATAATTCCAAATTTGGCGATATATAATAACAAGGATAAATATAATGATATCTAGGGCGTACTATAAGAATATATCAATCATTGGTGAAGAATACATCAAAAAGTGATATTATTAATGATTATGACATGTTCTTCATTGGATTCATGAATACCATTGATCTATCACTCTAGAATAAAATACAATACAGTTGTTGATCTTCAATCCCAAATTCATCCATGAACTCCAATGCCATCATGGGTTCTCTTTCTCTCTCAATTAATTCATTACTGTTATGTAGGTATTGCAAGAAAATTTCACTATATATATTCTTATATAAATGATTTTAAAGTCATTTGAAATTAAAAAAATTAAATTAATTATTTAATTTAATCATTTTAATTCACTGAGTGACTCTATTATATTTCATAATAATATATGAACAAATATTATGTCTTATCTGGTGTATGTTTCACATTCCGGATTTAAGAATGGTCTTAATTTCCCAATATTAGACACTATTAAATGTTATTTCATTATTCCTTGATAATTCTCATGAAAAATTATTAAATATTTATCTAAATTTATAAGCTCAATATTATGAATCAAACACCACCCAATATCTATTCCACCAATGAAATTTAATACAAGGATATAGTTAAAAATATTCAAAAGGTAAAACGCAGAAACCAAGGTTCCATGGTTTGGTAATTATTTCTCTATATAATACAATGATTACACTTGTCTTGCAGTTAAAAAATATGATTGAATAAAACATTAAGTGAAATATGGAAATATTTAAATAGAATTATCTTTAATCTTACCATGGTAATTCAATGTTCCAGAATGTAATTTTATGCAAATAAGACAACTTTTCCCTTCTCATAAAAAACAGATCCTCCAATAAGAATAATAAATGGTTTATAAAATGATTTGTGTAGGTAACAACGTAAATATTAAGAAAAAATAAAATATAAATTCACATAGACATTCCCCATTAATTTACATCAACTAGAAAAAAATAAAGTTTTACCACCTTGTTTTTTTCATGAAGGGATATAATAACTTGTAAAAACATAAACAAAAATTTTATTAGTTTGACTTAATGATTTTATAAAAAACCTCTCCAGGTACTTCCCCCTTTAATTCCCACAAGGTGAAACAATTTCTATCTATTTATAGAAATATAAAAACCCTACAGAAGAAACATTAATCTCAACATATTACCTTCAAATCATCATATCCACATCCTAAGAATTTTGTTTTATGATTTAGCCTGGTGTTCATGGAAAAATGTTTGTACTTTGGAATTAATGTATATTTAATGAAATGAATATTAGGTAAATAAAATATTACATATTTTTCATTTTTCATCATGAATGTAATGTCATAATTACATATAGTATTTATTCCATTAAAAATAAAATAATAGATCCCCATTCGGATTAGAAACAAGAAATGCGATGAAGATATTTTTGATCCCATATTTACGGATGAATAACATCATATTATATGGAATAATGTATATTGACTATAATTTACAAGTAAAAAAAATAATATGAAACTTTATCTCATAAAGTACACACTTGGTAATCTCTAGGATGGAAACAAATGAGAACATACCAACCAATAGGAATTCGGTATGTTTATGTGTCATTAAATATACTTGTGTGTGAATTTTTATAATGGTACTTACACATTAAGATTATTATTGTTGAGATTGGTTTTGTAATTGTTTTCAATAATATGTAAATAATGTTTCATGTGTCAATATGTATATTGAAATGTGGTGGTGATTATGATTGAAGAGGGAATGTTGTTCCAAAGAAAATGGCACTGATATTTGGAGAATCACTATTTGACATTGGATACCAAGCTTGTACATTATCCATATTAAATCAGAATATTTTAGAATTGTTTATATGTTCTAAGACTTGTATCAAGGTGATACATTTTTAAAAACTTGAATAAGTCCATGTAATACTGATTTTCATGAGGAAAGAAGTACAGATCCATCCGTAGAATCTAAATGGATGAAGTTTTAATAGTAGATGATTGTTTGAGCTATTTCTAAAAGTTTATGACATGTGTTAATGGATAACAAATCAATCACAACATGAAGTACATGCATGAGAATTGAATGAGTAAGGTGGTCAGGTATTATTCTTGTAATGGGCACTTGGTTTTTAACCAAGTATATATGGGCTAACATTAAAAAAATAAGGGAAAAACCATGCAGGCCAGCTGATGCTCTCACCAAATGCATATATGGGACCTGAGGGTCCACCACACCCAAAGGGAAGGCCTCGAAGTCAGACTACAAGAGGAGAAAGACATGAATGTTGTGTATAAGCCTTTAGTGTGAACATGATGGTGCAATCGTGCAGTGGATGCATAGTGGGTACTATGAGTGCACCTGAGGAGCATAGAGTGGGCATAGAAGTGCACCCATAGGAAGAACATTGTACAGAGCGGTACCGTGAGGGGAGGAAGAGTAATATTTAATTAGGAAGGCATGAGTTTATTGATAAACCAAATGCATCCCGTCTGTTAGTTTTGATTTGGGATGGCCAAAAATCATTGGGAAGCGATGTCAGCCATCCGATGCATTGCAGACACGCGGTCTACCATTCGATCAATCGTGATATCGATCTCAAATATCCATGGAATCTATATAATATATGAGGTTGGGATTGAATAAGGTCTATATGATCTTCTTCACCAAGATATCTTTATCCTCCAGCCACCCTCGCTGCACCTGCAGGCCAGTGATGATCCCAAAAACCTATCTAATCACTCTGGTCAACGTTTGAGCTCATTCCAAGCTCATCTGGATCATCTAAATAAAAAGAATCACATTAATGAATTAACATTTTCCTCCATGCATAAATTCTATGAAACACATCTTGGTTGAGAAAATTAAATGATTTCGAGGTTGTTCCATTCGATGTTCATAAAGAAAGTGATTTTCATGAGTTCGAAAATGCAAGCATATGAGGATTATACTCACTGAGAAAGAAGGACCCACGTTGAATGGAAAAAAACCGAGAGACTCAGTGTAACAATTATCCCATGTTTAAATATTTCCAAATGTTTTATATCTCATGCATTAAAACCATGATCTCCATTGAATATCACGAGGATTTTGAATGTAGAATGAGGAGTCACCCTCACCTATAATAGGAGGATCCCAAGGTGATAATAGCTACTTCCATTCTCTAATAAAGGAGATCATGTTTATCCAAAGAAACAGAGAAAATGAAAAACCCCCAAGTTCTTGAAAAGATAGAGTTTGCGCAGTCCAGCTATGTGAAGAAGAAGGGCCACACATCTCTTGCGTGAAAAAGGATATCTGTGCATCCCATGTTAAAAGGCGTCCCACACAACCCCTTTGCGAATGAGAGCCATGTACTTCTCCTGGTTCGCGAAGAGAATAACAATGAACCCCTTGGTTTGTGAAAGGAACCGCACCTCTGTGTGAAGAAAACTGCAGACATACGATATGTTTTTAACCCCTCATCGTGCAAAGTGATTGAAGAAAAAACCACATGTACACAACCGGTCTTGCACCCTTTTTGTACTATGTGAATACATAACAAAGACCGAAATTTGGTTCCATAAAGAAGATCCATGAAAACCGCATGCGTGAATGGGGAGAACCCTTTCCCTCTTGTTTTGAAAAATAGGAAAACCCTTCTATCAATATATATATATATATACAAATTTTTAGGGTTTTTTATTTAAAGAAGAAGGTGATTGGCTGAAGGCCGAAGCTTTTTTGAGCTTTGTTTAAATAAGAAGAAACCCAAACCCCAGTGTCTTCACACTGGAGGATAGAGAGTGCACACATGATTCAAATGAATGCATGTTCTTGATTTGAGATACTTGAACAAGACAAACAATGGATCATAGTCATCTGGTTTTAAAATATATTCATGTTTGAACATATACATGTCACATTAACATGAATGAAATAAAAAAGACATTGTGTCTATGATATTAAGTGAGAAAAATAAAGAGGAAGTGAGTGCTCTCAAAAGGTTATACCCACTGGGGGATTCAAACAAAGATTAAAAGGATTGTGCATGAATACATGCATGCATATGCACATTTGAAGACAATTAAATGATGAATCAATATTCTAATTATCATTTGTAAATACGAAGAAGTAGTTCTATGCTACTCATGTATAAATAATAATTAACTAAGATATCCAATAAAAAATGTTTAGATTCCATGAAATCCATGAATTATATTTATTTGAATTGAGACTAAATCCAGATAGAGTTAAAGAATATCTTATATATGAGTTGATAGTGTTTGAGAATCCAAGAATAGAAAAAATGCTGATATTGTAAAAGAAAATTCATGCATATTATATTCTTGAAGAAGTTGTGTGCACCATTAATACAAATCTCATTGAGTCCATGACTTCATCAGAAGAAGAAATAATTTCATGAGCATTTTTGAACTAAGGACTATTCAGAAAAGTGATCAATGTTATTGAGAAAGGCCAACAGACCTTACCAATGACTGTTGAAGATTATTGAAGAGATACATAGGATAGTGTGATTCAGAAAGCCTATGTGGAGAGAGAATAATATCATCTAAAGTGAATCAAGAAAGACCAAAGAAGGAAGCTGCTCGTGTGACTCGAGAGATATAAGAACCCTTTGAGATTCATTGATTAGAAAAAGTCTTTAGTGGGACTATGAAGCAGGCCAAGGGACTCTGGTAACACTATGGGAAGTTATATAAATAACCTCTTGTGGGACACAATATATATATAGTTTCACTATGTATCAACCATTGTAATTAGTAATCTGATTATAGTGGAGAATCTATGTTGGGGAGAATAACCAACACAACAAGGATTATTTATTTTGAACCGAACCTTGTAAATCCTCGTGTTCATTGCATTTACATTTACAACATCATTCATGGTAAGGCTGAGAGACACAAGAAGAGTGGATAGAGGCTTTAACCAGACATATATGATTAATTGAAAATAATAAATTCATAAAAATATTTAATGGTATCACTATTTCTCCCTTCCCTCTCTGAGTGATTCACACTTATCCAGCCACATCATCTTGTATCAGAGGGAAGGTCACATCTAAAAGATCCTTGGGAGTCCTTATTAAGTGTAGGTTTGAGGAGATGAGTGAGAAACCTAAAATGATGATTTCATCCAAGACTCAAGAAAATATAAAGATGAAAATGGAAAGGAAGATGAAGAAAAAGCTTACATCTAATGATGAGACACCCTCTAATGAAGGTAATTTTTAAGGTACAACATGTGCCATTTATTTTAATTATGATGATTATTCTAATGAAGCATGGTCAAGCTGTGATGATGATAGATCAATTAGTGATAATCCGACTACACAAGAATATCAACTGAATAATGTCCCTATAGAAGTGGAATGAAACATTTTTTCAAGCATTAGTACTCATCATGACGAACAATTACAGCTGGAAGAAGAAGTTGATTCCATGGAAGAGGCACTGACTAAAAGGGTTTGTCTATCCAACATGCTCACAAAACATTTAAAGGAAAAGAATGAAACAATTTATCTTTGTAATTTTAGATATGATGAAGTAACTCAAAAATTGAAGGGAAGTATTTGTGAGAAATAATTCACTAAAATGGTATTGGAATAAGCTTTCCATGCATTTGAAAAGTTTCAAAAACGCTCTATGGTTGTCAAAGATTCTCAACTAGAAGAAAAATCCAACAAGGTAAAAAAGATTTAATTCTATTTGAAACAATTAATGAATGTGCATGAAGAACAAATGACAAAGTCAAAGGAGAATTGTTAATGAAATATGAGATCAGTTGAGGATGAAAATAACTCCCTCAACATGAATTGTTTAGAGCTGGAGGTGAAATTGAAGAATCAACAATCACTCCAAGCTGGAACTTCCCAAACAACTGAAAGAAGAGATACTTCCACTCAAGTATTCATTGAGGAATATGATTCCAAAAAGAACATCAGATCCTCCTCTAATCCAATGTAATCATCTTATAGGGAGAAGGTAACCTATAACAAAGTAATTTCTGTTTCTACTAATGTTGTTGAATCTCTACGTACAGGT
>CAUJRU010001848.1:0-25000 GCA_963277665.1 Viscum album
ATAGCTGGAAATGCATAAATGTCTCTTTAGGGGGGGAGTGGTCGGCGACCCCCCCTGGGCGTGGGTCTTGTCCTGCGTGCCCAGAGCCACCCAATGACATGCCCACGGACATGGAAAAATGGCCTCTAGACAATCCCATGAATGCTTGATGATTCGTCCGGTGCTTGGGGCTTGTCTTGTCCGGGGTAGTGCGCCATCAAAGCTTTGAAAATGAGTCGGGGTTCGTCGCGTGTCAGGTCCTACGTACTGACAATCGCGTGGAGACAATTCCATCCGAGTGAGACGATTTGAAGGGGCATCGGGGCTTGCATTGGTGGATGCGGGGTGCCTTGAAAGGAAGGACGCCGAGCTGGGGTTTGCCATATCTTGTTGGGTCCGGTATGTAACGTCCATGACCACCTAAATAGAATTCGTTTCATGCGTGAGGACCCGCTCTGGACATGGGGTTGTCTTCTCGGCGGTGGTCGACGACACGCGGGACGGATGCCATGACGTGCCGGCGGCCTTCATGTGCCTAAGGGGTCACGTCGGTGGCCGTTCCTATGGTTTCATAGCTCTTTTAGGGCAACTCGCGTTGTCTTTCATGAGCTGGGGTGCCCTCTGGGTGGTCTAAACCACTCAGTATGTCTCCTCGTCAGTGCTGATGTTTCCTGGTGGGATAGCTGTAAATGCATAAATGTCTCTTTAGGGGGGGAGTGGTCGGCGACCCCCCCTGGGCGTGGGTCTTGTCCTGCGTGCCTCGAGCCACCCAGTGACATGCCCACGGACATGGAAAAATGGCCTCTAGACAATGCCATCAATGCGTGATGATTCGTCCGGTGCTTGGGGCTTGTCTTCTCCGGGGTAGTGCGCCTTAAAAGCTTTGACAATGAGCCGGGGTTCGTCGCGTGTGAGGTCCTACGTACCGACAATCGCGTGGAGACAATGCCATCCGAGTGAGACGATTTGAAGGGGCCTCGAGGCTTGTCTTGGTGGATGCGGGGTGCCTTGAAAGGAAGGACGCCGAGCTGGGGTTTGTCATATGTTGTTGGGTTCGGTATGTAACGACACCGACCACCTAAAGAGAATTCATTTCATGCGTGAGGACCCGCTCTGGACATGGGGTCTGTCTTCTCGGCGGTGGTCGACGATACGCGGGAAGGATGCCATGACGTGTCGGCGGCCTTCACGTGCCTAAGGGGTCACGTCGGTTGCCGTTCCTATGGTTTCATAGCTCTTTTAGGGCAACACGTGTTGTCTTTCATGCGCTGCGGTTCCCTCTGGGTGGTCTAAACCACTCAGTATGTCTCCTCGTCAGTGCTGATGTTTCCTGGTGGGAGAGCTGGAAATGCAGAAATGTCTCTTTAGGGGGGGAGTGGTCGGCGACCCCCCCTGGGCGTGGGTCTTGTCCTGCGTGCCCAGAGCCACCCAGTGACATGCCCACAGACATGGAAAAATGGCCTCTAGATGATTCCTCCTGTGCTTGGGGCTTGTCTTGCCCGCGGTAGTGCCCCATAAAAGCGATGACAATGAGACGGGGTTCGTCGCGTGTCAGGTCCGACGAACTGACAATCGCGTGGAGACAAAGCCATCCGAGTGAGACGATTTGAAGTGGCCTCGGGGCATGTCTTGGTGGATGCGACGTGCCTTGAAAGGAAGGACGTCGAGGTGGGGTTTTTCATATGTTGTTGGGTCCTGTATGTAATTACAATTACCACCTAAAGAGAATTCTTTTCATGAGTGAGGACCCGCTCTGGACATGGGGCGTGTCTTCTCGGCGGTGATCGACGATACGCGGGATGGATGCCATGACTTGTCGGTGGCCTTCATGTGCATAAGGGGTCACGTCGGTGGCCCTTCCTATGGTTTCATAGCTCTTTTAGGGCAACACGTGTTGTCTTTCATGCGCTGCGGTGCCCTCAGGGTGGTCTAAACCCATCAGTATGTCTCCTCGTCAGTGTTGATGTTTCCTGGTGGGATAGCTGGAAATGCATAAATGTCTCTTTAGGGGGGGAGTGGTCGGCGACCCCCCTGGGCGTGGGTCTTGTCCTGCGTGCCTAGAGCCACCCAATGACATGCCCAGTGACATGGAAAATGGCATCGACGCAATGCCCTGAATTCCTGATGATTCTTCCCGTGCTAGGGTCTTGTCTTGCCCGAGGTGGTGCGCCATAAAACCGATGACAATGATATGGGTGGGGTTTGTCGCCTGTGAGATCCTACGGACTGACAATCGCGTCCAGACAATGGAATCCTAGTGAGGCGATTTGAAGGGGCCTCGGGGCCCGTCTTGGTGCGTGCGGCGTGCCTTGAAAGGAAGGACGTTGAGGTGGGGTTTGTCATATGTTGTTGTGTCCGGTATGTAAAGACAATGACCACCTAAAGAGAATTCATTTCATGCGTGAGGACCCGCTCTGGACATGGGTCCTGTCTCCTCGGCGGTGTTGGACGATACGCGGGACGGATGCCATGACGTGTCGGCGGCCTTCATGTGCCTAAGGGGCCACGTCGGTGTCCCTTCCTATGGTTTCATAGCCCTTTTAGGGCAACACGTGTTGCCTTTCATGCGCTGCGGTTCCCTCTGGGTGGTCTAAACCACTCAGTATGTCTCCTCGTCAGTGTTGATGTTTCCTGGTGGAATAGCTGGAAATGCATAAATGTCTCTTTAGGGGGGGAGTGGTCGGCGACCCCCCCTGGGCGTGGGTCTTGTCCTGCGTGCCGAGAGCCACCCACAGACATGCCCAGTGACATGGAAAATGGCATCGACGCAATGCCATGAATTCCTGATGATTCGTCCCGTGCTTGGGGCTTGTCTTGCCCGAGGTAGTGCGCCCTAAAAACGATGGCAATGAGACGGGGTTTGTCGCATGTGCGATCCTGCGGACTGACAGTCGCGTCCAGACAATGGCATCCGAGTGAGACGATTTGAAGGGGCCTCAGGGCCCGTCTTGGTGCATGCGGCGTGCCTTGAAAGGAAGGACGTCGAGGTGGGGTTTTTCATATGTTGTCGTGTCCCGTATGTAATGACAATGACCACCTAAAGAGAATTCATTTCATGCGCGAGGACCCGCTCTGGACATGGGGCCTGTCTTCTCGGCGGCGTTGGATGCTACCCGCGACGAATGCTACTACGTGTCGGCGGCCTTGATGTGCCTAAGGGGTCACATCAGTGGCTGTTCCTATGGTTTCATATCTCTTTTAGGGCAACACGTGTTGTCTTTCATGCGCTGTGGTGCCCACAGGGTTGTCTAAACCCATCAGTATGTCTCCTCGTCAGTGCTGATGTTTCCTGGTGGGACAGCTGGAAATGCATAAATGTCTCTTTAGGGGGGGAGTGGTCGGCGACCCCCCCTGGGCGTGGGTCTTGTCCTGCGTGCCCAGAGCCACCCAGTGACATGCCCACGGACATGGAAAAACAGCCTCCGGACAAAGCAAAGACAGCTTGATGATTCGTCCGGTGCTTGGGGCTTGTCTTGTTCGAGGTAGTGCGCCATAAAAGTGATGACAATGAGCCGGGTTTCGTCGCGTGTCAGGTCCTCCGTACTGACAATCAGGTGGAGACAACGCCATCCGGGTGAGAGGATTTGAAGGGGCCTCAGGGCTTGCCTTGGTGGATGCGGTGTGCCTTGAATGGAAGGACAATGAGGTGGGGTTTGTCATATGTTGTTGGGTCCGGTATGTAATGACAATGACCGCCTAAAGAGAATTCCTTTCATGCGTGGGGACCCGCTCTGGACATGGGGCGTGTCTTCGCTGTGGTGATGGACGATACGTGGGACGGATGCCATGACGTGTCGGCGGCCTTCATGTGCCTAAGGGGCCACGTCGGTGGCCCTTCCTATGGTTTCATAGCTCTTTTAGGGCAACACGTGTTGCCTTTCATGCGCTGCCCTGCCCTCAGGGTGGTCTAAACCCATCAGTATGTCTCCTCGTCGGTGTTGATGTTTCCTGGTGGAATAGCTGGAAATGCATAAATGTCTCTTTAGGGGGGGAGTGGTCGGCGACCCCCCCGGGCGTGGGTCTTGTCCTGCGTGCCTAGAGCCACCCAATGTGATGCCCATTGACATGCAAAATGACATCGACTTAATGCCATGAATGCCTGATGATTCGTCCCGTGCTTGGGGCTTGTCTTGCCCGAGGTAGTGCGCCATAAAAACGATGACAATGGGATGGTGTTTGTGGCCTTCGAGATCCTGCGGACTGACAGTCGCGTTCAGACAATGGCATCCGAGTGAGACGATTTGAAGGGGTCTCGGGGCCCGTCTTGGTGCATGCGGCGTTTCTTGAAAGGAAGGACGTCGAGGTGGGGTTTGTCACATGTTGTTGTGTTCGGAATGTAAAGACAATGACCGCCTAAAGATAATTCATTTCATGCGCGGGGACCCGCTCTGGACATGGGTCCTGTCTTCTCGGCGGTGTTGGATGATACCCGGGACGGATGCCATGACGTGTCGGTGGCCTTCATGTGCCTAAGGGGTCACTTTGGTGGCTGTTCGTATGGATTCGTAGCTCTTTTAGGGCAACACGTGCTGTCCTTCATGCGTTGTGGTGCCCATTGGGTTGTCTGAACCCATCAGTATGTGTCCTCGTCAGTGCTGATGTTTCCTGGTGGGACAGCTGGAAATGCATAAATGTCTCTTTAGGGGGGGAGTGGTCGGCGACCCCCCCTGGGCGTGGGTCTTGTCCTGCGTGCCCAGAGCCACCCAGTGACATGCCCACGAACATGGAAAAACGACCTCCAGACAAATCCATGAAAGCTTGATTATTCGTACGGTGCTTGGGGCTTGTCTTGTCTGAGGTAATGCGTCATAAAAGTGATGACAATGAGCCGGGGTGCGTCGCGTGTCAGGTCCGACGTACTGACAATCACGTGGAGACAACGCCATCCGAGTGGGACGATTTGAAGGGGCCTCGGGGCTTGCCTTGGTGGATGCGGTGTGCCTTGCAAGGAAGGACGACGTGGTGGGGTTTGTCATATGTTGTTGGGTACGGTATGTATTGACAATGACCGCCTAAAGATAATTCCTTTGAGGCGTGAGGACCAGCTCTGGACATGGGGCGTGTCTTCTCTGCGGTGATGGACGAGACGCGGGGCGGATGCCATGACGTGTCGGCGGCCTTCATGTGCCTAAGGGGTCACGTCGGTGGCCCTTCCTATGGTTTCATAGCTCTTTTAGGGCAACCCGTGTTGTCTTTCATGCACTGCGGTGCCCTTAGGGTGGTCTAAACCCATCAGTATGTCTCCTCGTCACTGTTGATGTTTCCTGGTGGTATAGCTGGAAATGCATAAATGTCTCTTTAGGGGGGGAGTGGTCGGCGACCCCCCCTGGGCGTGGGTCTTGTCCTGCGTGCCTAGAGCCACCCAATGACATGCCGAGTGACATGGAAAATGGCATCGACGCAGTGCCATGAATTCCTGATGATTCGTCTCGTGCTTGGGGCTTGTCTTGCCCGAGGTAGTGCGCCCTAAAAACGATGACAATGAGATGGGGTTTGTCGCATGTGTGATCCTGCGGACTGACAGTCTTGTCCAGACAATGGCATCCGAGTGAGACGATTTGAAGGGGCCTCGAGGCCCGTCTTGGTGCGTGTGGCGTGCCTTGAAAGGAAGGACGTTGCGGTGGGGTTTGTCATCTGTTGTCGTGTCCCGTATGTAATGACAATGACCACCTAAAGAGAATTCATTTCATGCGTGAGGACCCTCTCTGGACATGGGGCCTGTCTTCTCGGCGGTGTTGGACGCTACCCGGGATGAATGCTACTACGTGTCGGCGGCCTTCATGTGCCTAAGGGGTCACATCGGTGGCTGTTCCTACGGTTTCATATATCTTTTAGGGCAACACGTGTTGACTTTCATGCGCTGTGGTGCCCACAGGGTTGTCTAAACCCTCCAGTATGTCTCCTCGTCAGTGCTGATGTTTCCTGGTGGGACAGCTGGAAAGGCATAAATGTCTCTTTAGGGGGGGAGTGGTCGGCGACCCCCCCTGGGCGTGGGTCTTGTCCTGCGTGCCCAGAGCCACCTAGTGACATGCCCACGGACATGGAAAAATGGCCTCCAGACAAATCCATGAAAGCTTGAGGATTCATACGGTGCTTGGGGCTTGTCTTGTATGAGGTAATGCGCCATAAAAGTGATGACAATGAGCCGGGGTGCGTCGCGTGTCAGGTCCGACGTACTGACAATCACGTGGAGACAACGCCACCCGAGTGGGACGATTTGAAGGGGCATCGGGGCTTGCCTTGGAGGATGCGGTGTGCCTTGCAAGGAAGGACGACGTGGTGGGGTTTGTCATATGTTGTTGGGTACGGTATGTAATGACAATGACCGCCTAAAGATAATTCATTTCATGCGTGAGGACCCGCTCTGGACATGGGGCGTGTCTTCTCTGCGGTGATGGACGAGACGCGGGACGGATGTCATGACGTGTCGGCGGCCTTCATGTGCCTAAGGGGTCACGTCGGTGGCCCTTCCTATGGTTTCATAGCTCTTTTAGGGCAACCCGTGTTGTCTTTCATGCACTGCGGTGCCCTTAGGGTGGTCTAAACCCCTCAGTATGTCTCCTCGTCACTTTTGATGTTTCCTGGTGGAATAGCTGGAAATGCATAAATGTCTCTTTAGGGGGGGAGTGGTCGGCGACCCCCCCTGGGCGTGGGTCTTGTCCTGCGTGCCTAGAGCCACCCAATGACATGCCCAGGGACATGGAAAATGGCATCGACGCAATGCCATGAATTCTTGATGATTCGTCCCGTGCTTGGGGCTTGTCTTTCCCGAGGTAGTGCGCCCTAAAAACGATGACAATGAGATGGGTTTTGTCGCATGTGTGATCTTGCGGGCTGACAGTCGTTTCCAGACAAAGGCATCCGAGTGAGACGATTTGAAGGGGCCTCGAGGCCCGTCTTGGTGCCTGCGGTGTGCCTTGAAAGGAAGGACGTTGAGGTGTGGTTATTCATGTGTTTTCGTGTCCCGTATGTAATGATAATGACCACCTAAAGAGAATTCATTTCATGCGTGAGGACCCTCTCTGGACATGGGGCCTGTCTTCTCGGCGGTGTTGGACGCTACCCGGGATGGATGCTAGTACGTGATGGCGGCCTTGATGTGCCTAAGGGGTCACATTGGTGGCTATTCCTATGGTTTCATATCTCTTTTAGGGCAACACGTGTTGTCTTTCATGCGCTGTGGTGCCCACAGGGTTGTCTGAACCCATCAGTATGTCTCCTCGTCAGTGCTGATGTTTCCTGGTGGGACAGCTGGAAATGCATAAATGTCTCTTTAGGGGGGGAGTGGTCGGCGACCCCCCCTGGGCGTGGGTCTTGTCCTGTGTGCCCAGAGCCACCCAGTGACATGCCCACGGACATGGAAAAACGGCCTCCAGACGAATCCATGAAAGCCTGATGATTCGTACGGTGCTTGGGGCTTGTCTTGTCTGAGGTAATGCGCCATAAAAGTGATGACAATGAGCTGGGGTGCGTCGCGTGTCAGACCCACGCCGAGTGACGTGGAAAATGGCATCGACGCAATGCCAAGAATTCCTGATGATTCGTCCCGTGCTTCGGGCTTGTCTTGCCCGAGGTAGTGCGCCATAAAAACGATGACAATGAGATGGGGTTTGTCGCGTGTGTGAGGTCCGACGTACTGACGATCACGTGGAGACAACGGCATCCGAGTGAGACGATTTGAAGGGGCCTCGGGGCTTGCCTTGGTGGATGCGGTGTGCCTTGCAAGGAAGGACGATGTGGTGGGGTTTGTCATATGTTGTTGGGTACGGTATGTATTGACAATGACCACCTAAAGATAATTCCTTTGAGGCGTGAGGACTCGCTCTGGACATGGGGCGCGTCTTCTCTGCGGTGATGGACGAGACGCGGGACGGATGCCATGACGTGTCGGCGGCCTTCATGTGCCTAAGGGGTCACGTCGGTGGCCCTTCCTATGGTTTCATAGCTCTTTTAGGGCAACCCGTGTTGTCTTTCATGCACTGCGGTGCCCTTAGGGTGGTCTAAACCCATCAGTATGTCTCCTCGTCACTGTTGATGTTTCCTGGTGGTATAGCTGGAAATGCATAAATGTCTCTTTAGGGGGGGAGTGGTCGGCGACCCCCCCTGGGCGTGGGTCTTGTCCTGCGTGCCTAGAGCCACCCACTGACATGCCGAGTGACATGGAAAATGGCATCGACGCAGTGCCATGAATTTCTGATGATTCGTCCCGTGCTTGGGGCTTGTCTTGCCCGAGGTAGTGCGCCCTAAAAACGATGACAATGAGATGGGGTTTGTCGCATGTGTGATCCTGCGGACTGACAGTCGTGTCCAGACAATGGCATCCGAGTGAGACGATTTGAAGGGGCCTCGAGGCCCGTCTTGGTGCGTGTGGCGTGCCTTGAAAGGAAGGACGTTGCGGTGGGGTTTGTCATCTGTTGTCGTGTCCCGTATGTAATGACAATGACCACCTAAAGAGAATTCATTTCATGCGTGAGGACCCTCTCTGGACATGGGGCCTGTCTTCTCGGCGGTGTTGGACGCTACCCGGGATGAATGCTACTACGTGTCGGCGGCCTTCATGTGCCTAAGGGGTCACATCGGTGGCTGTTCCTAGGGTTTCATATATCTTTTAGGGCAACACGTGTTGTCTTTCATGCGCTGTGGTGCCCACAGGGTTGTCTAAACCCGTTAGTATGTCTCCTCGTCAGTGCTGATGTTTCCTGGTGGGACAGCTGAAAATGCATAAATGTCTCTTTAGGGGGGGAGTGGTCGGCGACCCCCCCTGGGCGTGGGTCTTGTCCTGCGTGCCCAGAGCCACCTAGTGACATGCCCACGGACATGGAAAAATGGCCTCCAGACAAATCCATGAAAGCTTGAGGATTCATACGGTGCTTGGGGCTTGTCTTGTCTGAGGTAATGCGCCATAAAAGTGATGACAATGAGCCGGGGTGCGTCGCGTGTCAGGTCCGACGTACTGACAATCACGTGGAGACAACGCCACCCGAGTGGGACGATTTGAAGGGGCATCGGGGCTTGCCTTGGAGGATGCGGTGTGCCTTGCAAGGAAGGACGACGTGGTGGGGTTTGTCATATGTTGTTGGGTACGGTATGTAATGACAATGACCGCCTCAAGATAATTCCTTTCATGCGTGAGGACCCGCTCTGGACATGGGGCGTGTCTTCTCTGCGGTGATGGACGAGACGCGGGACGGATGCCATGACGTGTCGGCGGCCTTCATGTGCCTAAGGGGTCACGTCGGTGGCCCTTCCTATGGTTTCATAGCTCTTTTAGGGCAACCCGTGTTGTCTTTCATGCACTGCGGTGCCCTTAGGGTGGTCTAAACCCATCAGTATGTCTCCTCGTCACTGTTGATGTTTCCTGGTGGAATAGCTGGAAATGCATAAATGTCTCTTTAGGGGGGGGAGTGGTCGGCGACCCCCCCTGGGCGTGGGTCTTGTCCTGCGTGCCTAGAGCCACCCGATGACGTGCCCAGTGACATGGAAAATGGCATGGACGCAATGCCATGAATTCTCGATGATTCGTCCCGTGCTTGGGGCTTGTCTTTCCCGAGGTAGTGCGCCCTAAAAACGATGACAATGAGATGGGTTTTGTCGCATGTGTGATCTTGCGGGCTGACAGTCGTTTCCAGACAAAGGCATCCGAGTGAGACGATTTGAAGGGGCCTCGAGGCCCGTCTTGGTGCATGCGGTGTGCCTTGAAAGGAAGGACGTTGAGGTGTGGTTATTCATGTGTTTTCGTGTCCCGTATGTAATGATAATGACCACCTAAAGAGAATTCATTTCATGCGTGAGGACCCTCTCTGGACATGGGGCCTGTCTTCTCGGCGGTGTTGGACGCTACCCGGGATGGATGCTAGTACGTGATGGCGGCCTTGATGTGCCTAAGGGGTCACATTGGTGGCTATTCCTATGGTTTCATATCTCTTTTAGGGCAACACGTGTTGTCTTTCATGCGCTGTGGTGCCCACAGGGTTGTCTGAACCCATCAGTATGTCTCCTCGTCAGTGCTGATGTTTCCTGGTGGGACAGCTGGAAATGCATAAATGTCTCTTTAGGGGGGGAGTGGTCGGCGACCCCCCCTGGGCGTGGGTCTTGTCCTGTGTGCCCAGAGCCACCCAGTGACATGCCCACAGACATGGAAAAACGGCCTCCAGACGAATCCATGAAAGCCTGATGATTCGTACGGTGCTTGGGGCTTGTCTTTTCTGAGGTAATGCGCCATAAAAGTGATGACAATGAGCTGGGGTGCGTCGCGTGTCAGACCCACGCCGAGTGACGTGGAAAATGGCATCGACGCAATGCCAAGAATTCCTGATGATTCGTCCCGTGCTTCGGGCTTGTCTTGCCCGAGGTAGTGCGCCATAAAAACGATGACAATGAGATGGGGTTTGTCGCGTGTGTGAGGTCCGACGTACTGACGATCACGTGGAGACAACGGCATCCGAGTGAGACGATTTGAAGGGGCCTCGGGGCTTGCCTTGGTGGATGCGGTGTGCCTTGCAAGGAAGGACGATGTGGTGGGGTTTGTCATATGTTGTTGGGTACGGTATGTATTGACAATGACCACCTAAAGATAATTCCTTTGAGGCGTGAGGACTCGCTCTGGACAAGGGGCGCGTCTTCTCTGCGGTGATGGACGAGACGCGGGACGGATGCCATGACGTGTCGGCGGCCTTCATGTGCCTAAGGGGTCACGTCGGTGGCCCTTCCTATGGTTTCATAGCTCTTTTAGGGCAACCCGTGTTGTCTTTCATGCACTGCGGTGCCCTTAGGGTGGTCTAAACCCATCAGTATGTCTCCTCGTCACTGTTGATGTTTCCTGGTGGTATAGCTGGAAATGCATAAATGTCTCTTTAGGGGGGGAGTGGTCGGCGACCCCCCCTGGGCGTGGGTCTTGTCCTGCGTGCCTAGAGCCACCCACTGACATGCCGAGTGACATGGAAAATGGCATCGACGCAGTGCCATGAATTTCTGATGATTCGTCCCGTGCTTGGGGCTTGTCTTGCCCGAGGTAGTGCGCCCTAAAAACGATGACAATGAGATGGGGTTTGTCGCATGTGTGATCCTGCGGACTGACAGTCGTGTCCAGACAATGGCATCCGAGTGAGACGATTTGAAGGGGCCTCGAGGCCCGTCTTGGTGCGTGTGGCGTGCCTTGAAAGGAAGGACGTTGCGGTGGGGTTTGTCATCTGTTGTCGTGTCCCGTATGTAATGACAATGACCACCTAAAGAGAATTCATTTCATGCGTGAGGACCCTCTCTGGACATGGGGCCTGTCTTCTCGGCGGTGTTGGACGCTACCCGGGATGAATGCTACTACGTGTCGGCGGCCTTCATGTGCCTAAGGGGTCACATCGGTGGCTGTTCCTATGGTTTCATATATCTTTTAGGGCAACACGTGTTGTCTTTCATGCGCTGTGGTGCCCACAGGGTTGTCTAAACCCGTTAGTATGTCTCCTCGTCAGTGCTGATGTTTCCTGGTGGGACAGCTGAAAATGCATAAATGTCTCTTTAGGGGGGGAGTGGTCGGCGACCCCCCCTGGGCGTGGGTCTTGTCCTGCGTGCCCAGAGCCACCTAGTGACATGCCCACGGACATGGAAAAATGGCCTCCAGACAAATCCATGAAAGCTTGAGGATTCATACGGTGCTTGGGGCTTGTCTTGTCTGAGGTAATGCGCCATAAAAGTGATGACAATGAGCCGGGGTGCGTCGCGTGTCAGGTCCGACGTACTGACAATCACGTGGAGACAACGCCACCCGAGTGGGACGATTTGAAGGGGCATCGGGGCTTGCCTTGGAGGATGCGGTGTGCCTTGCAAGGAAGGACGACGTGGTGGGGTTTGTCATATGTTGTTGGGTACGGTATGTAATGACAATGACCGCCTCAAGATAATTCCTTTCATGCGTGAGGACCCGCTCTGGACATGGGGCGTGTCTTCTCTGCGGTGATGGACGAGACGCGGGACGGATGCCATGACGTGTCGGCGGCCTTCATGTGCCTAAGGGGTCACGTCGGTGGCCCTTCCTATGGTTTCATAGCTCTTTTAGGGCAACCCGTGTTGTCTTTCATGCACTGCGGTGCCCTTAGGGTGGTCTAAACCCATCAGTATGTCTCCTCGTCACTGTTGATGTTTCCTGGTGGAATAGCTGGAAATGCATAAATGTCTCTTTAGGGGGGGGAGTGGTCGGCGACCCCCCCTGGGCGTGGGTCTTGTCCTGCGTGCCTAGAGCCACCCGATGACGTGCCCAGTGACATGGAAAATGGCATGGACGCAATGCCATGAATTCTCGATGATTCGTCCCGTGCTTGGGGCTTGTCTTTCCCGAGGTAGTGCGCCCTAAAAACGATGACAACGAGATGGGGTTTGTCGCATGTGTGATCTTGCGGGCTGACAGTCGTTTCCAGACAATGGCATCCGAGTGAGACGATTTGAAGGGGCCTCGAGTCCCGTCTTGGTGCATGCGGCGTGCCTTGAAGGGAAGGACGTTGAGGTGGGGTCATACCTCAAACATTGCAGATGTGGTTGGTGATGCAACCTTGTTGATCCTTCCATTAGTCATATGCTTGTCTCAAAGATCAGGTTGTGCATGTACAATGGACAAACTAATCGAACGGAATTGAATGTTCGGGACGACGGTTTGGGCTTGTGTTGGGGTCTGAGTGGTGAGCTTAGTCATACCTCAAACAATGCAGATGTTGTTGGTGATTCTACATGTCTGATCCTTCCACTAGTCATATGCTTGTCTCAAAGATCAGGTCCTGCATGATCAGTTGTGTGGGTTGATGGTTGCGCTTATGCGATTGTGTGGGAGTGGTGGATGGTTGTCAAGATACCGCGGTCTCCCTTTTTTGGGAAGGGAACGTTGGTCTCGTTGGCTCTAGGGGGTTGGGTATATCAATCCTTCCCTTGTGTCATGCATAGCGGGCTTTCCCTGCCTTCATGTGCTGCATTGTGATGCCTCTCGGGTTGCATGCCTTGAGGCGTCACGATCAGCTGTGTGGGTTGATGGTTGTGCTTACGCGATTGTGTGGGAGTGGTGGATGGTTGTCAAGATACTGCGGTCTCCCTTTTTTGGGAAGGGAACGTTGGTCTCGTTGGCACCCTCATCCGTAAGTGGGGGTTTAATTTCTCCTCGCTTTCATTTGGTCCTTGTGCATGTTTCCATGTGAATGATGGAACACGGTTTGGCTTGGTTGGATATCCGTTGAGAACACTAGTCATATGCTTGTCTCAAAGTTCAGTCTGTGCATGTACAGGGACAAACTAATCGAAGATGGTGATACTGTGAAGGGTCTCAGTAAATCAGGGACAAGTCTGACGTTCTCCTCGGTTTTACATCAAGCGAAGAATGTGTATCTATTGTTTCTGCAAGATACACGAGTGTCATGCAGAGGTGATGACTCATTAAGGTGAATCCTGTCGATTTGGGAAGATGATTTGGGCTTGTGTTGGGGTTTGAGTGGTCTGCTCAGTCATACCTCAAACATTGCAGATGTGGTTGGTGATGCTACCTGGCTGATCCTACCATTAGTCATATGCTTGTCTCAAAGATCAGGTTGTGCATTTACAAAGGATAAACTAATCGAACGGAATTGAATGTTCGGGATGATGGTTTGGGCTTGTGTTGGGGTCTGAGTGGTCTGCTCAGTTATACCACAAACAATGCAGATGTTGTTGGTAATGCTACATGGTTGATCCTTCCACTAGTCATATGCTTGTCTCAAAGATCAGTTAGTGCATGTACAGGGACAAACTAATCGAAAGATGGTGATACTGTGAAGGGTCTCATTAAATCAGTGACACGGCTGACTTTCTCCTCGGTTATACATCAAGCGAAGAATCCCCAGGTGGGTGAGCTCCACCTAGAAGATCCTCACTTGTCCCATCGGAGTTCTCCCTGTTGGTAGTGGAATTTTGTTAGTGCTGATATACGGGCCCTGTTTATATGCTTGGGTTGAATTCTCTCGCACAATTGCGGTTTTGAGCATCATGCAGAGGTGAAGACTCATTAATTGGGTTCCTGTCGATTTGGGAAGACGGTTTGGGATTGTGTTGGGGTCTGAGTGGTCTGCTCAGTCATACCTCAAACATTGCAGATGTTGTTGGTGGTGCAACCTGTCTGATCCTTCCATTAGTCATATGCTTGTCTCAAAAATCAGGTTGTGCATGTACAAAGGACAAACTAATCGAACGGAATTGAATGTTCGAGACGACGGTTTGGGCTTGTGTTGGGGTCTGAGTGGTGAGCTCAGTCATACCTCAAACAATGCAGATGTTGTTGGTGATGCTACATGGCTGATCCTTCCACTAGTCATATGCTTGTCTCAAAGGTCAGGTCCTGCATGATCAGTTGTGTGGGTTGATGGTTGCGCTTATGCGATTGTGTGGGAGTGGTGGATGGTTGTCAAGATACTGCGGTCTCCCTTTTTTGGGAAGGGAACGTTGGTCTCGTTGGCTCTAGGGGGTTGGGTATATCAATCCTTCCCTTGTGTCATGCATAGCGGGCTTTCCCTGCCTTCATGTGCTGCATTGTGATGTCTCTCGGGTTGCTTCCCTCGAGGCGTCACAGTCAGTTGTGTGGGTTGATGGTTGTGCTTACGCGATTGTGTGGGAGTGGTGGATGGTTGTCAAGATACTGCGGTCTCCCTTTTTTGGGAAGGGAACGTTGGTCTCCTTGGCTCTAGGGGGTTGGGTATATAAATCCTTCCCTTGTGTCATGCATAGCGGGCTTTCCCTGCCTTCATGTGCTGCATTGTGATGCCTCTGGGTTTGCTTCCCTTGAGGCGTCACGGTCAGTTGTGTGGGTTGATGGTTGTGCTTACGCGATTGTGTGGGAGTGGTGGATGGTTGTCAAGATACTGCGGTCTCCCTTTTTTGGGAAGGGAACGTTGGTCTCCTTGGCTCTAGGGGGTTGGGTATATAAATCCTTCCCTTGTGTCATGCATAGCGGGCTTTCCCTGCCTTCATGTGCTGCATTGTGATGTCTCTCGGGTTGCTTCCCTCGAGGCGTCACAGTCAGTTGTGTGGGTTGATGGTTGTGCTTACGCGATTGTGTGGGAGTGGTGGATGGTTGTCAAGATACTGCGGTCTCCCTTTTTTGGGAAGGGAACGTTGGTCTCCTTGGCTCTAGGGGGTTGGGTATATAAATCCTTCCCTTGTGTCATGCATAGCGGGCTTTCCCTGCCTTCATGTGCTGCATTGTGATGCCTCTCGGGTTGCTTCCCTTGAGGCGTCACGGTCAGTTGTGTGGGTTGATGGTTGTGCTTACGCGATTGTGTGGGAGTGGTGGATGGTTGTCAAGATACTGCGGTCTCCCTTTTTTGGGAAGGGAACGTTGGTCTCGTTGGCACCCTCATCCGTAAGTGGGGGATTAATTTCTCCTCGCTTTCATTTGGTCCTTGTGCATGTTTCCATGTGAATGATGGAACACGGTTTGGCTTGGTTGGATATCCGTTGAGAACACTAGTCAAATGCTTGTCTCAAAGATCAGTCTGTGCATGTACAGGGACAAACTAACCGAAAGATGGTGATATTGTGAAGGGTCTCATTAAATCAGTGACAAGTTTGACGTTCTCCTCGGTTATACATCAAGCGAAGAATGTGTATCTATTGTTTCGACAAGATACACGAGCGTCGTCACGCAGAGGTGATGACTCATTAAGGGGAATCCTGTCGATTTGGGAAGATGGTTTGGGCTTGTGTTGGGGTCTGAGTGGTTTGCTCAGTCATACCTCAAACATTGCAGATGTGGTTGGTGATGCTACCTGGCTGATCCTTCCATTAGTCATATGCTTGTCCCAAAGATCAGGTGGTGCATGTACAAAGGAAAAACTAATCGAATGGAATTGAATGTTCGGGACGACGGTTTGGGCTTGTGTTGGGGTCTGAGTGGTTAGCTCAGTCATACCTCAAACAATGCAGATGTTGTTGGTGATGCTACATGGCTGATCCTTCAACTAGTCATATGCTTGACTCAAAGATCAGGTCCCGCATGTACAAAGACAAACTAATCGAAAGATGGTGATACTGTGATGGGTCTCATTAAATTAGTGCCAGGGCTGACTTTCTCCTCAGTTATACATCAAGAGAAGAATCCCCAGGTGGGTGAGCTCCACCTAGAAGACCCTCACTTGTCCCTTCGGAGTTCTCCCTGTTGGTAGTGGAATTTTGTCAGTTATGATATACGGGCCCTGTTTATATGCTTGGGTTGAATTCTCTCGCACAATTGCGGTATTGAGCATCATGCAGAGGTGATGACTCATTAATTGGGTTCCTGTCGATTTGGAAAGACGGTTTGGGCTTGTGTTGGGGTCTGAGTGGTCTGCTCAGTCATACCTCAAACATTGCAGATGTGGTTGGTGATGCAACCTGGCTGATCCTTCCATTAGTCATATGCTTGTCCCAAAGATCAGGTTGTGCATGTACAAAGGACAAACTAATGGAACGGAATTGAATGTTCGGGATGATGGTTTGGGCTTGTGTTGGGGTCTGAGTGGTGAGCTCAGTCATACCTCAAACAATGCAGATGATGTTGGTGATGCTACATGGCTGATCCTTCTACTAGTCATATGCTTGTCTCAAAGATCAGGTTGTGCATGATCAGTTGTGTGGGTTGATGGTTGCCCTTATGCGATTGTGTGGAAGTGGTGGATGGTTGTCAAGATACTGCGGTCTCCCTTTTTTGGGAATGGAACGTTGGTCTCGTTGGCGCTAGGGGGTTGGGTATATCAATCCTTCCCTTGTGTCATGCATAGCGGGCTTTCCCTGCCTTCATGTGCTGCATTGTGATGCCTCTCGGGTTGCTTCCCTCGAGGCGTGACGGTCAGTTGTGTGGGTTGATGGTTGTGCTTACGCGATTGTGTGGGAGTGGTGGATGGTTGTCAAGATACTGCGGTCTCCCTTTTTTGGGAAGGGAACGTTGGTCTCGTTGGCACCCTCATCCGTAAGTGGGGGTTTAATTTCTCCTCGCTTTCATTTGGTCCTTGTACATGTTTCCATGTGAATGATGGAACACGGTTTGGCTTGGTTGGATATCCGATGAGAACACTAGTCATATGCTTGTCTCAAAGATCAGTCTGTGCATGTACAGGGACAAACTAACCGAAAGATGGTGATACTGTGAAGGGTCTCATTAAATCAGTGACAAGTTTGACGTTCTCCTCGGTTATACATCAAGCGAAGAATGTGTATCTATTGTTTTTGCAAGATACACGAGCGTCATGCAGAGGTGATGACTAATTAAGGGGAAACATGTCGATTTGGGAAGATGGTTTGGGCTTGTGTTGGGGTCTGAGTGGTTTGCTCAGTCATACCTCAAACATTGCAGATGTGGTTGGTGATGCTACCTGGCTGATCCTTCCATTAGTCATATGCTTGTATCAAAGATCAGGTTGTGCATGTACAAAGGACAAACTAATCGAATGGAATTGAATGCTCGGGACGACGGTTTAGGCTTGTGTTGGGGTCTGAGTGGTCTGCTCAGTCATACCTCAAACATTGCAGATGTGGTTAGTGACGCTACATGGGTGATCCTTCCACTAGTCATATGCGTGTCTCAAAGATCAGGTCCTGCATGTACAAGGACAAACTAATCGAAAGATGGTGATACTGTGAAGGGTCTCATTAAATCAGTGACACGGCTGACTTTCTCCTCGGTTATACATCAAGCGAAGAATCCCCAGGTGGGTGAGCTCCACCTAGAAGAACCTCACTTGTCCCTTTGGAGTTCTCCCTGTTGGTAGTGGAATTTTGTTGGTGCTGATGTAAGGGCCCCGTCTATATGCTTGGGTTGAATTCTCTCGCACAATTTTGGTTTCGGGTTCCAAGGGCTTGCTAAAAAGACGATGCGATACTAGACAGATATAACTTGGATGGGATGATGATAGATGAGCATGGTTGGTGTCCTGGTTCTTGGTTAAAAGTTTCGCAACGGTGGTTGAGTTCTTTTGAATGGTGGGATGTGGGGGGTGCGGCGGGACATAGGGCCTCCGTTCCTGTCATGACTCCTTTTCCTCAACGTCCCTGGAGCGTTGTGGGTTCGTCTGCTTAAAATCTGCCTCATGGCGGTTGAGTTCCTTCGGAAGGTGGGATGTGGGAGGCATGGCGGTGGGACGCTGTAATTCCTTTTCCTCACCGGTGGGATGTGGGGGGCATTGGAAAGAATGGGTTTTTGCCCAGTCTCATGCCGTGCCCGCCTTTTTCCTCACCTTTCATGGAGCGTTGCGGTTCGGGCTTGCTTAAAAGGCCACCTGTTGGTGGCGGAGTTCCTTGGATGGTGGGATGTGGGAGGCATGGTGGGTTGGTGTTCCTTTGTCGTCCCTCGACGCTCCTGCCCTTCCCTCGCCTTCTCTAGAGCAGTGCGGCTCTGCTTGCTTAAAAGCTGCCTCAGGGCGGTTGAGTTGCTGCGGATGGTGGGATGTGGGGGGCGCGGCGGGATTGGGTTTTTGCCCCGTCCCCTGACGTGCCTGCCTTTTCCTCCCCGTCTGTGGAGCATTGCGGGCTGGGTGCTTAAATACCGCCTCACGGTTTGTGGGATCCTGTGGATGGTGGGATGTGGGCGGCGCGGCGGGACATAGGACCCCCGTACCTACCATGACTCCTTTTCCTCGACGTCTCTTGAGCGTTGCTGGTTCGTCTGCTTAAAAGCTGCCTCATGGCGGTTGAGTTCCTACGGAATGTGAGATGTGGGAGGCACGGCGGGATGGGGGTTTCCCTCCTCATCCCCTGACGTTCCTACCTTTTTCCTCACTGGTGGGATGTGGGGGGTATGGGTGGGATTGGGTTGTTTCCCCGTCCTGTCGTACCCACCTTTTTCCTCACCTTTCATGGAGCGTTGCGGGTCGGGCTTTGCTTAAAATCCACTGATTGTGGTTGAGTTCTTGCAGATGTTGGGATGTGGGAGGCATGGTGGGATTGGGTTCCTTTGTCGTCCCTTGCTGTACCGCCTTTTCCTCACCTTCTCTGGAGCGTTGTGGAATTTTGGTAGTGGTTCAAGCGCGAAACTGTCGGTATCACCAGGATGCGAGAGCGTGCTCCTAAATTTCTCATTCAGTGATATTCCATGCGAACCATAGCAAGCTGCCTTGGGCAATGATTGGTGGGAGTGCTTTGCTCAACGCATTGTCGGGGCCACGTGCGAGTTATTTGGGTCCTAAGAAACTCACACCAACAGGGTAACGATTTCCATGGTTCATTATTGGACAAGTTGGGGTGCCTTCCTCCTCAGTCATGCCTTGGGTGATGATGTTCATAAGGGTGGCTTGAGAATGTGTATCTACTGTTTCTGCAAGATACACGAGCGTCATGCAGAGGTGATGACTAATTAAGGGGAAACATGTCGATTTGGGAAGAGATGGTTCGGGCTTGTGTTGGGGTCTGAGTGGTCTGCTCAGTCATACCTCAAACATTGCAGATGTGGTTGGTGATGGTACCCGGTTGATCTTTCCATTAGTCATATGATTGTCTCAAAGATCAGGCTGTGCATGTACGAAGGACAAACTAATCGAATGGAATTGAATGCTCGGGACGACGGTTTGGGCTTGTGTTGGGGTCTGAGTGGTCTGCTCAGTCATACCTCAAACATTGCAGATGTGGTTGGTGATGCTACATGGTTGATCCTTCCACTAGTCATATGCCTGTCTCAAAGATCAGGTCCCGCATGTAAAGGACAAACTAATCGAAAGATGGTGATACTGTGACGGGTCTCATTAAATCAGTGCCAGGGCTGACTTTCTCCTCGGTTATACCTCAAGCGAAGAATCCCCAGGTGGGTGAGCTCCACCTTGAAGACCCTCACTTGTCCCTTTGGAGTTCTCCCTGTTGGTAGTGGAATTTTGTTGGTGCTGATGTACGGGCCCCGTCTATATGCTTGGGTTGAATTCTCTCGCACAATTTTGGTTTCGGGTTCCAAGGGCTTGCTAAAAAGACGATGCGATACTAGACAGATATAACTTGGATGGGATGATGATAGATGAGCATGGTTGGTGTCCTGGTTCTTGGTTAAAAGTTTCGCAACGGTGGTTGAGTTCTTTTGAATGGTGGGATGTGGGGGGTGCGGCGGGACATAGGGCCTCTGTTCCTGTCATGACTCCTTTTCCTCAACGTCCCTGGAGCGTTGTGGGTTCGTCTGCTTAAAATCTGCCTCACGGCGGTTGAGTTCCTTCGGAAGGTGGGATGTGGGAAGCATGGCGGTGGGACGCTGTAATTCCTTTTCCTCACCGGTGGGATGTGGGGGGCATTGGAAAGAATGGGTTTTTGCCCAGTCTCATGCCGTGCCCGCCTTTTTCCTCACCTTTCATGGAGCGTTGCGGTTCGGGCTTGCTTAAAAGGCCACCTGTTGGTGGCGGAGTTCCTTGGATGGTGGGATGTGGGAGGCATGGTGGGTTGGTGTTCCTTTGTCGTCCCTCGATGCTCCTGCCCTTCCCTCGCCTTCTCTAGAGCAGTGCGGCTTTGCTTGCTTAAAAGCTGCCTCAGGGTGGTTGAGTTGCTGCGGATGGTGGGATGTGGGGGGCGCGGCGGGATTGGGTTTTTGCCCCGTCCCCTGACGTGCCTGCCTTTTCCTCCCCGTCTGTGGAGCATTGCGGGCTGGGTGCTTAAATACCGCCTCACGGTTTGTGGGATCCTGTGGATGGTGGGATGTGGGCGGCGCGGCGGGACATAGGACCCCCGTACCTACCATGACTCCTTTTCCTCGACGTCTCTTGAGCGTTGCTGGTTCGTCTGCTTAAAAGCTGCCTCATGGCGGTTGAGTTCCTACGGAATGTGAGATGTGGGAGGCACGGCGGGATGGGGGTTTCCCTCCTCATCCCCTGACGTTCCTACCTTTTCCCTCACTGGTGGGATGTGGGGGGTATGGGCGGGATTGGGTTGTTTCCCCGTCCTGTCGTACCCACCTTTTTCCTCACCTTTCATGGAGCGTTGCGGGTCGGGCTTTGCTTAAAATCCACTGAGTGTGGTTGAGTTCTTGCAGATGTTGGGATGTGGGAGGCATGTTGGGATTGGGTTCCTTTGTCGTCCCTTGCTGTACCGCCTTTTCCTCACCTTCTCTGGAGCGTTGTGGAATTTTGGTAGTGGTTCAAGCGCGAAACTGTCGGTATCACCAGGATGCGAGAGCGTGCTCCTAAATTTCTCATTCAGCGATATTTCATGCGAACCATAGCAAGCTGCCTTGGGCAATGATTGGTGGGAGTGCTTTGCTCAACGCATTGTCGGGGCCACGTGCGAGTTATTTGGGTCCTAAGAAACTCTCACCAACAGGGTGA
The DNA here is from genome assembly GCA_963277665.1 of Viscum album. Lineage (NCBI taxonomy): Eukaryota > Viridiplantae > Streptophyta > Magnoliopsida > Santalales > Viscaceae > Viscum > Viscum album. The sequence continues at coordinate 21,243 of CAUJRU010001848.1, forward strand.
CGATTTCCATGGTTCATTATTGGACAAGTTGGGGTGCCTTCCTCCTCAGCCATGCCTTGGGTGATGATGTTCATAAGGGTGGCTTGAGAATGTGTATCTACTGTTTCTGCAAGATACACGAGCGTCATGCGGAGGTGATGACTCATTAAGGGGAATCCTGTCGATTTGGGAAGATGGTTGGGGCTTGTGTTGGGGTCTGAGTGGTCTGCTCAGTCATACCTCAAACATTGCAGATGTGGTTGGTGATGCTACCTGGCTGATCCTTCCATTAGTCATATGCTTGTCTCAAAGATCAGGTTGTGCATGTACAAAGGACAAACTAATCGAACAGAATTGAATGTTCGGGACGACGGTTTGGGCTTGTGTTGGGGTCTGAGTGGTCAGCTCAGTCATACCCCAAACAATGCAGATGTTGTTGGTGATGCTACATGGCTGATCCTTCCACTAGTCATATGCCTGTCTCAAAGATCAGGTCCCGCATGTAAAGGACAAACTAATCGAAAGATGGTGATACTGTGACGGGTCTCATTAAATCAGTGCCAGGGGTGACTTTCTCCTCGGTTATATCTCAAGCGAAGAATCCCCAGGTGGGTGAGCTCCACCTAGATGACCCTCACTTGTCCCTTTGGAGTTCTCCCTGTTGGTAGTGGAATTTTTTTGGTGCTGATGTAGGGGCCCCGTCTATATGCTTGGGTTGAATTCTCTCGCACAATTGCGGTTCCGTCTTCCAAGGGCTTGCTAAAAATACGATGCGATACTAGACAGATATAACTTGGATGGGATGATGATAGATGAGCATGGTTGGGATGTGGGAGGCATGGTGGGATTGGGTTCCTTTGTCGTCCCTTGCTGTACCGCCTTTTCCTCACCTTCTCTGGAGCGTTGTGGAATTTTGGTAGTGGTTCAAGCGCGAAACTGTCGGTATCACCAGGATGCGAGAGCGTGCTCCTAAATTTCTCATTCAGCGATATTTCATGCGAACCATAGCAAGCTGCCTTGGGCAATGATTGGTGGGAGTGCTTTGCTCAACGCATTGTCGGGGCCACGTGCGAGTTATTTGGGTCCTAAGAAACTCTCACCAACAGGGTGACGATTTCCATGGTTCATTATTGGACAAGTTGGGGTGCCTTCCTCCTCAGCCATGCCTTGGGTGATGATGTTCATAAGGGTGGCTTGAGAATGTGTATCTACTGTTTCTGCAAGATACACGAGCGTCATGCGGAGGTGATGACTCATTAAGGGGAATCCTGTCGATTTGGGAAGATGGTTGGGGCTTGTGTTGGGGTCTGAGTGGTCTGCTCAGTCATACCTCAAACATTGCAGATGTGGTTGGTGATGCTACCTGGCTGATCCTTCCATTAGTCATATGCTTGTCTCAAAGATCAGGTTGTGCATGTACAAAGGACAAACTAATCGAACAGAATTGAATGTTCGGGACGACGGTTTGGGCTTGTGTTGGGGTCTGAGTGGTCAGCTCAGTCATACCCCAAACAATGCAGATGTTGTTGGTGATGCTACATGGCTGATCCTTCCACTAGTCATATGCCTGTCTCAAAGATCAGGTCCCGCATGTAAAGGACAAACTAATCGAAAGATGGTGATACTGTGACGGGTCTCATTAAATCAGTGCCAGGGGTGACTTTCTCCTCGGTTATATCTCAAGCGAAGAATCCCCAGGTGGGTGAGCTCCACCTAGATGACCCTCACTTGTCCCTTTGGAGTTCTCCCTGTTGGTAGTGGAATTTTTTTGGTGCTGATGTAGGGGCCCCGTCTATATGCTTGGGTTGAATTCTCTCGCACAATTGCGGTTCCGTCTTCCAAGGGCTTGCTAAAAATACGATGCGATACTAGACAGATATAACTTGGATGGGATGATGATAGATGAGCATGGTTGGTGTCCTGGTTCTTGGTTAAAAGTTTCTCAACGGTGGTTGAGTTCTTTTGAATGGTGGGATGTGGGGGGTGCGGCGGGACATAGGGCCTCCGTTCCTGTCATGACTCCTTTTCCTCAACGTCCCTGGAGCGTTGTGGGTTCGTCTGCTTAAAATCTGCCTCATGGCGGTTGAGTTCCTTCGGAAGGTGGGATGTGGGAGGCATGGCGGTGGGACGCTGTAATTCCTTTTCCTCACCGGTGGGATGTGGGGGGCATTGGAAAGAATGGGTTTTTGCCCAGTCTCATGCCGTGCCCGCCTTTTTCCTCACCTTTCATGGAGCGTTGCGGTTCGGGCTTGCTTAAAAGGCCACCTGTCGGTGGCGGAGTTCCTTGGATGGTGGGATGTGGGAGGCATGGTGGGTTGGTGTTCCTTTGTCGTCCCTCGACGCTTATGCCCTTCCCTCGCCTTCTCTAGAGCAGTGCGGCTTGGCTTGCTTAAAAGCCGCCTCAGGGTGGTTGAGTTGCTGCGGATGGTGGGATGTGGGAGGCGCGGCGGGATTGGGTTTTTGCCCCGTCCCCTGACGTGCCTGCCTTTTCCTCCCCGTCTGTGGAGCATTGCGGGCTGGGTGCTTAAATACCGCCTCACGGTTTGTGGGATCCTGTGGATGGTGGGATGTGGGCGGCGCGGCGGGACATAGGACCCCCGTACCTACCATGACTCCTTTTCCTCGACGTCTCTTGAGCGTTGCTGGTTCGTCTGCTTAAAAGCTGCCTCATGGCGGTTGAGTTCCTACGGAATGTGAGATGTGGGAGGCACGGCGGGATGGGGGTTTCCCTCCTCATCCCCTGACGTTCCTACCTTTTTCCTCACTGGTGGGATGTGGGGGGTATGGGCGGGATTGGGTTGTTTCCCCGTCCTGTCGTACCCACCTTTTTCCTCACCTTTCATGGAGCGTTGCGGGTCGGGCTATGCTTAAAAGCCACCGAGTGTGGTTGAGTTCTTGCAGATGTTGGGATGTGGGAGGCATGGTGGGATTGGGTTCCTTTGTCGTCCTTTGCTGTACCTGCCTTTTCCTCACCTTCTCTGGAGCGTTGTGGGATTTTGGTAGTGGTTCAAGCGCGAAACTGTCGGTATCACCAGGATGAGAGACCGTGCTCCTAAATTTCCCATTCAGTGATATTCCATGCGAACCGTAGCAAGCTTCCTTGGGCAGTGATTTGCGGGAGTGCTTTGCCCAACGCATTGTCGGGGCCACCTGTGAGTTATTTGGGTCCTGAGAAACTCACACCACCAGGCAAACGGTTGCCATGGTTCATTATTGGACAAGTTGGGGTGCCTTCCTCCTCAGTCATGCCTTGGGTGATGATGTTCATAAGGGCGGCTTGAGAATGTGTATCTACTGTTTCTGCAAGATACACGAGCGTCATGCGGAGGTGATGACTCATTAACCGGGATCCTGTGGATTCGTGGGAAGTGATCGGTTTGGCTATTCTCATCGGTGCTGGGTAAAGGAAGGAATGAATGCTGAGACCTCGTCGATGATGATTCATTCTTGTCTCTGGAATAAAAGAAGTGTTGGAAGTCTGATCTATTTTTTCGGTGCGGTGTACTTGAGCATCATTGGGAGGTGAAGACTCTTTACAGGGAGATCCTATAAAATGTTGGGTAGTCCGATCCTAAATGATCAGGTTTCGGGCAGGAAATTCTTATGAATGATGAGCGAAGATCGAATGTTGTGACCCCATCGCATGTTAGTGCATGGTGGTGATGTGTGGCCCTTGATAGTCCCTCGGTTGCGTGTTTCCCAAAGGTTTGTTCCCACATTGCATGAAATTTACATCTGGGCACTTAGATTCTGCATGCATCATGTCGGTGAGGGCTCTG
>CAUJRU010001848.1:32500-57500 GCA_963277665.1 Viscum album
TCGTTCGGTGCTTGGGGATTGTCTTGTTCGGGGTAGTGCGCGAGAAAAGCGATGACAATGAGTCGTGGTTTGTCCCCTGCCAGGTCCTGCGGACTGACAATCGCGTCTAAACAGTTCCCTCCGAGCGAGACTATTTGAAGTGGACTCGGGGCTTCGCTTGTGGGAAGCGGTGCACTTTGAAAGGAAAGACTTTGAGCTGGGGTTTGTAGCGAGTGAGACCCCAATGGCTGAGATTGAGAATGCCATCCAAGTGGGATGATTCGGCGCGGGCTTGGGGTTTGCAATCAGCCTATGGAAAGGCATTGAGCTGGGGTTTGTCATATGTTGTCGTTTCCTGTATGTAAGGACAATCACCAAAATAAAATTCAATTCTTGCGTGAGGACGGACTTGGGACATGGGTTTTGTCATGTCCCCGGTGATGGACGATACGTCGGACGGATGCCACGACGTGTGGGTGGCCTTCCTGCGCTTAAGGGGTCACGTCGGTGGTCATTCCTACGTTTTCATAGGTTTTTCAGTGCCACACGTGTGGTCTTTCATGCGCTGCGCTGCCCTCTGGGACGTCTAAACCCCTCAGTATGTCTCCTCGTCACTGTTGATGTTTCCTGGTGGGATAGCTGGAAATGCATAAATGTCTCTTCAGGGGGGGGGGGGAGTGGTCGGCGACCCCCCCCCCCTGGGCGTGGGTCTTGTCCTGCGCGCCCAGATCCACCCAATGACATGCCCACGGACATGAAAAAATGGCCTCTAGACAATGCCATGAATGCTTGGTGATTCGTCCGGTGCTTGGGGCTTGTCTTGTCCGGGGTATTGCGCCATGAAAGCGATGACAATGAGCCGGGGTTCGTCACGTGTCAGGTCCTACGTACTGACAATCGCGTGGAGACAATGCCATCCGGGTGAGGCGATTTGAAGGGGCCTCGGGGCTTGTCTTGGTGGATGCGGTGTGCCTTAAAAGTAAAGACATGGAGGTGGTGGTTGGTGAAATGTTGTTGGGTCCTATATGTAACGACAATCACCACCTGATGAGAATTCATTTCATGCGTGAGGACCCGCTGTGGACATGGGGCATGTCTTCTCGGCGGTGATCGACGATACGCGGGACGGATGCCATGACGTGTCGGCGGCCTTCAAGTGCCTAAGGGGTCACGTCGGTGGTCGTTCCTATGGTTTCATAGCTCTTTTAGGGCAACACGTGTTGTCTTTCATGCGCTGCACTGACCTCTGGGATGTCTAAACCCCTCAGTATGTCTCCTCGTCACTGATGATGTTTCCTGGTGGGATAGCTGGAAATGCATAAATGTCTCTTTAGGGGGGGAGTGGTCGGCGACCCCCCCTGGGCGTGGGTCTTGTCCTGCGTGCCCAGAGCCACCCAATGACATGCCCACGGACATGGAAAAATGGCCTCTAGACAATCCCATGAATGCTTGATGATTCGTCCGGTGCTTGGGGCTTGTCTTGTCCGGGGTAGTGCGCCATCAAAGCTTTGAAAATGAGTCGGGGTTCGTCGCGTGTCAGGTCCTACGTACTGACAATCGCGTGGAGACAATTCCATCCGAGTGAGACGATTTGAAGGGGCATCGGGGCTTGCATTGGTGGATGCGGGGTGCCTTGAAAGGAAGGACGCCGAGCTGGGGTTTGCCATATCTTGTTGGGTCCGGTATGTAACGTCCATGACCACCTAAATAGAATTCGTTTCATGCGTGAGGACCCGCTCTGGACATGGGGTTGTCTTCTCGGCGGTGGTCGACGACACGCGGGACGGATGCCATGACGTGCCGGCGGCCTTCATGTGCCTAAGGGGTCACGTCGGTGGCCGTTCCTATGGTTTCATAGCTCTTTTAGGGCAACTCGCGTTGTCTTTCATGAGCTGGGGTGCCCTCTGGGTGGTCTAAACCACTCAGTATGTCTCCTCGTCAGTGCTGATGTTTCCTGGTGGGATAGCTGTAAATGCATAAATGTCTCTTTAGGGGGGGAGTGGTCGGCGACCCCCCCTGGGCGTGGGTCTTGTCCTGCGTGCCTCGAGCCACCCAGTGACATGCCCACGGACATGGAAAAATGGCCTCTAGACAATGCCATCAATGCGTGATGATTCGTCCGGTGCTTGGGGCTTGTCTTCTCCGGGGTAGTGCGCCTTAAAAGCTTTGACAATGAGCCGGGGTTCGTCGCGTGTGAGGTCCTACGTACCGACAATCGCGTGGAGACAATGCCATCCGAGTGAGACGATTTGAAGGGGCCTCGAGGCTTGTCTTGGTGGATGCGGGGTGCCTTGAAAGGAAGGACGCCGAGCTGGGGTTTGTCATATGTTGTTGGGTTCGGTATGTAACGACACCGACCACCTAAAGAGAATTCATTTCATGCGTGAGGACCCGCTCTGGACATGGGGTCTGTCTTCTCGGCGGTGGTCGACGATACGCGGGAAGGATGCCATGACGTGTCGGCGGCCTTCACGTGCCTAAGGGGTCACGTCGGTTGCCGTTCCTATGGTTTCATAGCTCTTTTAGGGCAACACGTGTTGTCTTTCATGCGCTGCGGTTCCCTCTGGGTGGTCTAAACCACTCAGTATGTCTCCTCGTCAGTGCTGATGTTTCCTGGTGGGAGAGCTGGAAATGCAGAAATGTCTCTTTAGGGGGGGAGTGGTCGGCGACCCCCCCTGGGCGTGGGTCTTGTCCTGCGTGCCCAGAGCCACCCAGTGACATGCCCACAGACATGGAAAAATGGCCTCTAGATGATTCCTCCTGTGCTTGGGGCTTGTCTTGCCCGCGGTAGTGCCCCATAAAAGCGATGACAATGAGACGGGGTTCGTCGCGTGTCAGGTCCGACGAACTGACAATCGCGTGGAGACAAAGCCATCCGAGTGAGACGATTTGAAGTGGCCTCGGGGCATGTCTTGGTGGATGCGACGTGCCTTGAAAGGAAGGACGTCGAGGTGGGGTTTTTCATATGTTGTTGGGTCCTGTATGTAATTACAATTACCACCTAAAGAGAATTCTTTTCATGAGTGAGGACCCGCTCTGGACATGGGGCGTGTCTTCTCGGCGGTGATCGACGATACGCGGGATGGATGCCATGACTTGTCGGTGGCCTTCATGTGCATAAGGGGTCACGTCGGTGGCCCTTCCTATGGTTTCATAGCTCTTTTAGGGCAACACGTGTTGTCTTTCATGCGCTGCGGTGCCCTCAGGGTGGTCTAAACCCATCAGTATGTCTCCTCGTCAGTGTTGATGTTTCCTGGTGGGATAGCTGGAAATGCATAAATGTCTCTTTAGGGGGGGAGTGGTCGGCGACCCCCCTGGGCGTGGGTCTTGTCCTGCGTGCCTAGAGCCACCCAATGACATGCCCAGTGACATGGAAAATGGCATCGACGCAATGCCCTGAATTCCTGATGATTCTTCCCGTGCTAGGGTCTTGTCTTGCCCGAGGTGGTGCGCCATAAAACCGATGACAATGATATGGGTGGGGTTTGTCGCCTGTGAGATCCTACGGACTGACAATCGCGTCCAGACAATGGAATCCTAGTGAGGCGATTTGAAGGGGCCTCGGGGCCCGTCTTGGTGCGTGCGGCGTGCCTTGAAAGGAAGGACGTTGAGGTGGGGTTTGTCATATGTTGTTGTGTCCGGTATGTAAAGACAATGACCACCTAAAGAGAATTCATTTCATGCGTGAGGACCCGCTCTGGACATGGGTCCTGTCTCCTCGGCGGTGTTGGACGATACGCGGGACGGATGCCATGACGTGTCGGCGGCCTTCATGTGCCTAAGGGGCCACGTCGGTGTCCCTTCCTATGGTTTCATAGCCCTTTTAGGGCAACACGTGTTGCCTTTCATGCGCTGCGGTTCCCTCTGGGTGGTCTAAACCACTCAGTATGTCTCCTCGTCAGTGTTGATGTTTCCTGGTGGAATAGCTGGAAATGCATAAATGTCTCTTTAGGGGGGGAGTGGTCGGCGACCCCCCCTGGGCGTGGGTCTTGTCCTGCGTGCCGAGAGCCACCCACAGACATGCCCAGTGACATGGAAAATGGCATCGACGCAATGCCATGAATTCCTGATGATTCGTCCCGTGCTTGGGGCTTGTCTTGCCCGAGGTAGTGCGCCCTAAAAACGATGGCAATGAGACGGGGTTTGTCGCATGTGCGATCCTGCGGACTGACAGTCGCGTCCAGACAATGGCATCCGAGTGAGACGATTTGAAGGGGCCTCAGGGCCCGTCTTGGTGCATGCGGCGTGCCTTGAAAGGAAGGACGTCGAGGTGGGGTTTTTCATATGTTGTCGTGTCCCGTATGTAATGACAATGACCACCTAAAGAGAATTCATTTCATGCGCGAGGACCCGCTCTGGACATGGGGCCTGTCTTCTCGGCGGCGTTGGATGCTACCCGCGACGAATGCTACTACGTGTCGGCGGCCTTGATGTGCCTAAGGGGTCACATCAGTGGCTGTTCCTATGGTTTCATATCTCTTTTAGGGCAACACGTGTTGTCTTTCATGCGCTGTGGTGCCCACAGGGTTGTCTAAACCCATCAGTATGTCTCCTCGTCAGTGCTGATGTTTCCTGGTGGGACAGCTGGAAATGCATAAATGTCTCTTTAGGGGGGGAGTGGTCGGCGACCCCCCCTGGGCGTGGGTCTTGTCCTGCGTGCCCAGAGCCACCCAGTGACATGCCCACGGACATGGAAAAACAGCCTCCGGACAAAGCAAAGACAGCTTGATGATTCGTCCGGTGCTTGGGGCTTGTCTTGTTCGAGGTAGTGCGCCATAAAAGTGATGACAATGAGCCGGGTTTCGTCGCGTGTCAGGTCCTCCGTACTGACAATCAGGTGGAGACAACGCCATCCGGGTGAGAGGATTTGAAGGGGCCTCAGGGCTTGCCTTGGTGGATGCGGTGTGCCTTGAATGGAAGGACAATGAGGTGGGGTTTGTCATATGTTGTTGGGTCCGGTATGTAATGACAATGACCGCCTAAAGAGAATTCCTTTCATGCGTGGGGACCCGCTCTGGACATGGGGCGTGTCTTCGCTGTGGTGATGGACGATACGTGGGACGGATGCCATGACGTGTCGGCGGCCTTCATGTGCCTAAGGGGCCACGTCGGTGGCCCTTCCTATGGTTTCATAGCTCTTTTAGGGCAACACGTGTTGCCTTTCATGCGCTGCCCTGCCCTCAGGGTGGTCTAAACCCATCAGTATGTCTCCTCGTCGGTGTTGATGTTTCCTGGTGGAATAGCTGGAAATGCATAAATGTCTCTTTAGGGGGGGAGTGGTCGGCGACCCCCCCGGGCGTGGGTCTTGTCCTGCGTGCCTAGAGCCACCCAATGTGATGCCCATTGACATGCAAAATGACATCGACTTAATGCCATGAATGCCTGATGATTCGTCCCGTGCTTGGGGCTTGTCTTGCCCGAGGTAGTGCGCCATAAAAACGATGACAATGGGATGGTGTTTGTGGCCTTCGAGATCCTGCGGACTGACAGTCGCGTTCAGACAATGGCATCCGAGTGAGACGATTTGAAGGGGTCTCGGGGCCCGTCTTGGTGCATGCGGCGTTTCTTGAAAGGAAGGACGTCGAGGTGGGGTTTGTCACATGTTGTTGTGTTCGGAATGTAAAGACAATGACCGCCTAAAGATAATTCATTTCATGCGCGGGGACCCGCTCTGGACATGGGTCCTGTCTTCTCGGCGGTGTTGGATGATACCCGGGACGGATGCCATGACGTGTCGGCGGCCTTCATGTGCCTAAGGGGTCACTTTGGTGGCTGTTCGTATGGATTCGTAGCTCTTTTAGGGCAACACGTGCTGTCCTTCATGCGTTGTGGTGCCCATTGGGTTGTCTGAACCCATCAGTATGTGTCCTCGTCAGTGCTGATGTTTCCTGGTGGGACAGCTGGAAATGCATAAATGTCTCTTTAGGGGGGGAGTGGTCGGCGACCCCCCCTGGGCGTGGGTCTTGTCCTGCGTGCCCAGAGCCACCCAGTGACATGCCCACGAACATGGAAAAACGACCTCCAGACAAATCCATGAAAGCTTGATTATTCGTACGGTGCTTGGGGCTTGTCTTGTCTGAGGTAATGCGTCATAAAAGTGATGACAATGAGCCGGGGTGCGTCGCGTGTCAGGTCCGACGTACTGACAATCACGTGGAGACAACGCCATCCGAGTGGGACGATTTGAAGGGGCCTCGGGGCTTGCCTTGGTGGATGCGGTGTGCCTTGCAAGGAAGGACGACGTGGTGGGGTTTGTCATATGTTGTTGGGTACGGTATGTATTGACAATGACCGCCTAAAGATAATTCCTTTGAGGCGTGAGGACCAGCTCTGGACATGGGGCGTGTCTTCTCTGCGGTGATGGACGAGACGCGGGGCGGATGCCATGACGTGTCGGCGGCCTTCATGTGCCTAAGGGGTCACGTCGGTGGCCCTTCCTATGGTTTCATAGCTCTTTTAGGGCAACCCGTGTTGTCTTTCATGCACTGCGGTGCCCTTAGGGTGGTCTAAACCCATCAGTATGTCTCCTCGTCACTGTTGATGTTTCCTGGTGGTATAGCTGGAAATGCATAAATGTCTCTTTAGGGGGGGAGTGGTCGGCGACCCCCCCTGGGCGTGGGTCTTGTCCTGCGTGCCTAGAGCCACCCAATGACATGCCGAGTGACATGGAAAATGGCATCGACGCAGTGCCATGAATTCCTGATGATTCGTCTCGTGCTTGGGGCTTGTCTTGCCCGAGGTAGTGCGCCCTAAAAACGATGACAATGAGATGGGGTTTGTCGCATGTGTGATCCTGCGGACTGACAGTCTTGTCCAGACAATGGCATCCGAGTGAGACGATTTGAAGGGGCCTCGAGGCCCGTCTTGGTGCGTGTGGCGTGCCTTGAAAGGAAGGACGTTGCGGTGGGGTTTGTCATCTGTTGTCGTGTCCCGTATGTAATGACAATGACCACCTAAAGAGAATTCATTTCATGCGTGAGGACCCTCTCTGGACATGGGGCCTGTCTTCTCGGCGGTGTTGGACGCTACCCGGGATGAATGCTACTACGTGTCGGCGGCCTTCATGTGCCTAAGGGGTCACATCGGTGGCTGTTCCTACGGTTTCATATATCTTTTAGGGCAACACGTGTTGACTTTCATGCGCTGTGGTGCCCACAGGGTTGTCTAAACCCTCCAGTATGTCTCCTCGTCAGTGCTGATGTTTCCTGGTGGGACAGCTGGAAAGGCATAAATGTCTCTTTAGGGGGGGAGTGGTCGGCGACCCCCCCTGGGCGTGGGTCTTGTCCTGCGTGCCCAGAGCCACCTAGTGACATGCCCACGGACATGGAAAAATGGCCTCCAGACAAATCCATGAAAGCTTGAGGATTCATACGGTGCTTGGGGCTTGTCTTGTATGAGGTAATGCGCCATAAAAGTGATGACAATGAGCCGGGGTGCGTCGCGTGTCAGGTCCGACGTACTGACAATCACGTGGAGACAACGCCACCCGAGTGGGACGATTTGAAGGGGCATCGGGGCTTGCCTTGGAGGATGCGGTGTGCCTTGCAAGGAAGGACGACGTGGTGGGGTTTGTCATATGTTGTTGGGTACGGTATGTAATGACAATGACCGCCTAAAGATAATTCATTTCATGCGTGAGGACCCGCTCTGGACATGGGGCGTGTCTTCTCTGCGGTGATGGACGAGACGCGGGACGGATGTCATGACGTGTCGGCGGCCTTCATGTGCCTAAGGGGTCACGTCGGTGGCCCTTCCTATGGTTTCATAGCTCTTTTAGGGCAACCCGTGTTGTCTTTCATGCACTGCGGTGCCCTTAGGGTGGTCTAAACCCCTCAGTATGTCTCCTCGTCACTTTTGATGTTTCCTGGTGGAATAGCTGGAAATGCATAAATGTCTCTTTAGGGGGGGAGTGGTCGGCGACCCCCCCTGGGCGTGGGTCTTGTCCTGCGTGCCTAGAGCCACCCAATGACATGCCCAGGGACATGGAAAATGGCATCGACGCAATGCCATGAATTCTTGATGATTCGTCCCGTGCTTGGGGCTTGTCTTTCCCGAGGTAGTGCGCCCTAAAAACGATGACAATGAGATGGGTTTTGTCGCATGTGTGATCTTGCGGGCTGACAGTCGTTTCCAGACAAAGGCATCCGAGTGAGACGATTTGAAGGGGCCTCGAGGCCCGTCTTGGTGCCTGCGGTGTGCCTTGAAAGGAAGGACGTTGAGGTGTGGTTATTCATGTGTTTTCGTGTCCCGTATGTAATGATAATGACCACCTAAAGAGAATTCATTTCATGCGTGAGGACCCTCTCTGGACATGGGGCCTGTCTTCTCGGCGGTGTTGGACGCTACCCGGGATGGATGCTAGTACGTGATGGCGGCCTTGATGTGCCTAAGGGGTCACATTGGTGGCTATTCCTATGGTTTCATATCTCTTTTAGGGCAACACGTGTTGTCTTTCATGCGCTGTGGTGCCCACAGGGTTGTCTGAACCCATCAGTATGTCTCCTCGTCAGTGCTGATGTTTCCTGGTGGGACAGCTGGAAATGCATAAATGTCTCTTTAGGGGGGGAGTGGTCGGCGACCCCCCCTGGGCGTGGGTCTTGTCCTGTGTGCCCAGAGCCACCCAGTGACATGCCCACGGACATGGAAAAACGGCCTCCAGACGAATCCATGAAAGCCTGATGATTCGTACGGTGCTTGGGGCTTGTCTTGTCTGAGGTAATGCGCCATAAAAGTGATGACAATGAGCTGGGGTGCGTCGCGTGTCAGACCCACGCCGAGTGACGTGGAAAATGGCATCGACGCAATGCCAAGAATTCCTGATGATTCGTCCCGTGCTTCGGGCTTGTCTTGCCCGAGGTAGTGCGCCATAAAAACGATGACAATGAGATGGGGTTTGTCGCGTGTGTGAGGTCCGACGTACTGACGATCACGTGGAGACAACGGCATCCGAGTGAGACGATTTGAAGGGGCCTCGGGGCTTGCCTTGGTGGATGCGGTGTGCCTTGCAAGGAAGGACGATGTGGTGGGGTTTGTCATATGTTGTTGGGTACGGTATGTATTGACAATGACCACCTAAAGATAATTCCTTTGAGGCGTGAGGACTCGCTCTGGACATGGGGCGCGTCTTCTCTGCGGTGATGGACGAGACGCGGGACGGATGCCATGACGTGTCGGCGGCCTTCATGTGCCTAAGGGGTCACGTCGGTGGCCCTTCCTATGGTTTCATAGCTCTTTTAGGGCAACCCGTGTTGTCTTTCATGCACTGCGGTGCCCTTAGGGTGGTCTAAACCCATCAGTATGTCTCCTCGTCACTGTTGATGTTTCCTGGTGGTATAGCTGGAAATGCATAAATGTCTCTTTAGGGGGGGAGTGGTCGGCGACCCCCCCTGGGCGTGGGTCTTGTCCTGCGTGCCTAGAGCCACCCACTGACATGCCGAGTGACATGGAAAATGGCATCGACGCAGTGCCATGAATTTCTGATGATTCGTCCCGTGCTTGGGGCTTGTCTTGCCCGAGGTAGTGCGCCCTAAAAACGATGACAATGAGATGGGGTTTGTCGCATGTGTGATCCTGCGGACTGACAGTCGTGTCCAGACAATGGCATCCGAGTGAGACGATTTGAAGGGGCCTCGAGGCCCGTCTTGGTGCGTGTGGCGTGCCTTGAAAGGAAGGACGTTGCGGTGGGGTTTGTCATCTGTTGTCGTGTCCCGTATGTAATGACAATGACCACCTAAAGAGAATTCATTTCATGCGTGAGGACCCTCTCTGGACATGGGGCCTGTCTTCTCGGCGGTGTTGGACGCTACCCGGGATGAATGCTACTACGTGTCGGCGGCCTTCATGTGCCTAAGGGGTCACATCGGTGGCTGTTCCTAGGGTTTCATATATCTTTTAGGGCAACACGTGTTGTCTTTCATGCGCTGTGGTGCCCACAGGGTTGTCTAAACCCGTTAGTATGTCTCCTCGTCAGTGCTGATGTTTCCTGGTGGGACAGCTGAAAATGCATAAATGTCTCTTTAGGGGGGGAGTGGTCGGCGACCCCCCCTGGGCGTGGGTCTTGTCCTGCGTGCCCAGAGCCACCTAGTGACATGCCCACGGACATGGAAAAATGGCCTCCAGACAAATCCATGAAAGCTTGAGGATTCATACGGTGCTTGGGGCTTGTCTTGTCTGAGGTAATGCGCCATAAAAGTGATGACAATGAGCCGGGGTGCGTCGCGTGTCAGGTCCGACGTACTGACAATCACGTGGAGACAACGCCACCCGAGTGGGACGATTTGAAGGGGCATCGGGGCTTGCCTTGGAGGATGCGGTGTGCCTTGCAAGGAAGGACGACGTGGTGGGGTTTGTCATATGTTGTTGGGTACGGTATGTAATGACAATGACCGCCTCAAGATAATTCCTTTCATGCGTGAGGACCCGCTCTGGACATGGGGCGTGTCTTCTCTGCGGTGATGGACGAGACGCGGGACGGATGCCATGACGTGTCGGCGGCCTTCATGTGCCTAAGGGGTCACGTCGGTGGCCCTTCCTATGGTTTCATAGCTCTTTTAGGGCAACCCGTGTTGTCTTTCATGCACTGCGGTGCCCTTAGGGTGGTCTAAACCCATCAGTATGTCTCCTCGTCACTGTTGATGTTTCCTGGTGGAATAGCTGGAAATGCATAAATGTCTCTTTAGGGGGGGGAGTGGTCGGCGACCCCCCCTGGGCGTGGGTCTTGTCCTGCGTGCCTAGAGCCACCCGATGACGTGCCCAGTGACATGGAAAATGGCATGGACGCAATGCCATGAATTCTCGATGATTCGTCCCGTGCTTGGGGCTTGTCTTTCCCGAGGTAGTGCGCCCTAAAAACGATGACAATGAGATGGGTTTTGTCGCATGTGTGATCTTGCGGGCTGACAGTCGTTTCCAGACAAAGGCATCCGAGTGAGACGATTTGAAGGGGCCTCGAGGCCCGTCTTGGTGCATGCGGTGTGCCTTGAAAGGAAGGACGTTGAGGTGTGGTTATTCATGTGTTTTCGTGTCCCGTATGTAATGATAATGACCACCTAAAGAGAATTCATTTCATGCGTGAGGACCCTCTCTGGACATGGGGCCTGTCTTCTCGGCGGTGTTGGACGCTACCCGGGATGGATGCTAGTACGTGATGGCGGCCTTGATGTGCCTAAGGGGTCACATTGGTGGCTATTCCTATGGTTTCATATCTCTTTTAGGGCAACACGTGTTGTCTTTCATGCGCTGTGGTGCCCACAGGGTTGTCTGAACCCATCAGTATGTCTCCTCGTCAGTGCTGATGTTTCCTGGTGGGACAGCTGGAAATGCATAAATGTCTCTTTAGGGGGGGAGTGGTCGGCGACCCCCCCTGGGCGTGGGTCTTGTCCTGTGTGCCCAGAGCCACCCAGTGACATGCCCACAGACATGGAAAAACGGCCTCCAGACGAATCCATGAAAGCCTGATGATTCGTACGGTGCTTGGGGCTTGTCTTTTCTGAGGTAATGCGCCATAAAAGTGATGACAATGAGCTGGGGTGCGTCGCGTGTCAGACCCACGCCGAGTGACGTGGAAAATGGCATCGACGCAATGCCAAGAATTCCTGATGATTCGTCCCGTGCTTCGGGCTTGTCTTGCCCGAGGTAGTGCGCCATAAAAACGATGACAATGAGATGGGGTTTGTCGCGTGTGTGAGGTCCGACGTACTGACGATCACGTGGAGACAACGGCATCCGAGTGAGACGATTTGAAGGGGCCTCGGGGCTTGCCTTGGTGGATGCGGTGTGCCTTGCAAGGAAGGACGATGTGGTGGGGTTTGTCATATGTTGTTGGGTACGGTATGTATTGACAATGACCACCTAAAGATAATTCCTTTGAGGCGTGAGGACTCGCTCTGGACATGGGGCGCGTCTTCTCTGCGGTGATGGACGAGACGCGGGACGGATGCCATGACGTGTCGGCGGCCTTCATGTGCCTAAGGGGTCACGTCGGTGGCCCTTCCTATGGTTTCATAGCTCTTTTAGGGCAACCCGTGTTGTCTTTCATGCACTGCGGTGCCCTTAGGGTGGTCTAAACCCATCAGTATGTCTCCTCGTCACTGTTGATGTTTCCTGGTGGTATAGCTGGAAATGCATAAATGTCTCTTTAGGGGGGGAGTGGTCGGCGACCCCCCCTGGGCGTGGGTCTTGTCCTGCGTGCCTAGAGCCACCCACTGACATGCCGAGTGACATGGAAAATGGCATCGACGCAGTGCCATGAATTTCTGATGATTCGTCCCGTGCTTGGGGCTTGTCTTGCCCGAGGTAGTGCGCCCTAAAAACGATGACAATGAGATGGGGTTTGTCGCATGTGTGATCCTGCGGACTGACAGTCGTGTCCAGACAATGGCATCCGAGTGAGACGATTTGAAGGGGCCTCGAGGCCCGTCTTGGTGCGTGTGGCGTGCCTTGAAAGGAAGGACGTTGCGGTGGGGTTTGTCATCTGTTGTCGTGTCCCGTATGTAATGACAATGACCACCTAAAGAGAATTCATTTCATGCGTGAGGACCCTCTCTGGACATGGGGCCTGTCTTCTCGGCGGTGTTGGACGCTACCCGGGATGAATGCTACTACGTGTCGGCGGCCTTCATGTGCCTAAGGGGTCACATCGGTGGCTGTTCCTATGGTTTCATATATCTTTTAGGGCAACACGTGTTGTCTTTCATGCGCTGTGGTGCCCACAGGGTTGTCTAAACCCGTTAGTATGTCTCCTCGTCAGTGCTGATGTTTCCTGGTGGGACAGCTGAAAATGCATAAATGTCTCTTTAGGGGGGGAGTGGTCGGCGACCCCCCCTGGGCGTGGGTCTTGTCCTGCGTGCCCAGAGCCACCTAGTGACATGCCCACGGACATGGAAAAATGGCCTCCAGACAAATCCATGAAAGCTTGAGGATTCATACGGTGCTTGGGGCTTGTCTTGTCTGAGGTAATGCGCCATAAAAGTGATGACAATGAGCCGGGGTGCGTCGCGTGTCAGGTCCGACGTATTGACAATCACGTGGAGACAACGCCACCCGAGTGGGACGATTTGAAGGGGCATCGGGGCTTGCCTTGGAGGATGCGGTGTGCCTTGCAAGGAAGGACGACGTGGTGGGGTTTGTCATATGTTGTTGGGTACGGTATGTAATGACAATGACCGCCTCAAGATAATTCCTTTCATGCGTGAGGACCCGCTCTGGACATGGGGCGTGTCTTCTCTGCGGTGATGGACGAGACGCGGGACGGATGCCATGACGTGTCGGCGGCCTTCATGTGCCTAAGGGGTCACGTCGGTGGCCCTTCCTATGGTTTCATAGCTCTTTTAGGGCAACCCGTGTTGTCTTTCATGCACTGCGGTGCCCTTAGGGTGGTCTAAACCCATCAGTATGTCTCCTCGTCACTGTTGATGTTTCCTGGTGGAATAGCTGGAAATGCATAAATGTCTCTTTAGGGGGGGGAGTGGTCGGCGACCCCCCCTGGGCGTGGGTCTTGTCCTGCGTGCCTAGAGCCACCCGATGACGTGCCCAGTGACATGGAAAATGGCATGGACGCAATGCCATGAATTCTCGATGATTCGTCCCGTGCTTGGGGCTTGTCTTTCCCGAGGTAGTGCGCCCTAAAAACGATGACAACGAGATGGGGTTTGTCGCATGTGTGATCTTGCGGGCTGACAGTCGTTTCCAGACAATGGCATCCGAGTGAGACGATTTGAAGGGGCCTCGAGTCCCGTCTTGGTGCATGCGGCGTGCCTTGAAGGGAAGGACGTTGAGGTGGGGTCATACCTCAAACATTGCAGATGTGGTTGGTGATGCAACCTTGTTGATCCTTCCATTAGTCATATGCTTGTCTCAAAGATCAGGTTGTGCATGTACAATGGACAAACTAATCGAACGGAATTGAATGTTCGGGACGACGGTTTGGGCTTGTGTTGGGGTCTGAGTGGTGAGCTTAGTCATACCTCAAACAATGCAGATGTTGTTGGTGATTCTACATGTCTGATCCTTCCACTAGTCATATGCTTGTCTCAAAGATCAGGTCCTGCATGATCAGTTGTGTGGGTTGATGGTTGCGCTTATGCGATTGTGTGGGAGTGGTGGATGGTTGTCAAGATACCGCGGTCTCCCTTTTTTGGGAAGGGAACGTTGGTCTCGTTGGCTCTAGGGGGTTGGGTATATCAATCCTTCCCTTGTGTCATGCATAGCGGGCTTTCCCTGCCTTCATGTGCTGCATTGTGATGCCTCTCGGGTTGCATCCCTCGAGGCGTCACGATCAGCTGTGTGGGTTGATGGTTGTGCTTACGCGATTGTGTGGGAGTGGTGGATGGTTGTCAAGATACTGCGGTCTCCCTTTTTTGGGAAGGGAACGTTGGTCTCGTTGGCACCCTCATCCGTAAGTGGGGGTTTAATTTCTCCTCGCTTTCATTTGGTCCTTGTGCATGTTTCCATGTGAATGATGGAACACGGTTTGGCTTGGTTGGATATCCGTTGAGAACACTAGTCATATGCTTGTCTCAAAGTTCAGTCTGTGCATGTACAGGGACAAACTAATCGAAGATGGTGATACTGTGAAGGGTCTCAGTAAATCAGGGACAAGTCTGACGTTCTCCTCGGTTTTACATCAAGCGAAGAATGTGTATCTATTGTTTCTGCAAGATACACGAGCGTCATGCAGAGGTGATGACTCATTAAGGTGAATCCTGTCGATTTGGGAAGATGATTTGGGCTTGTGTTGGGGTTTGAGTGGTCTGCTCAGTCATACCTCAAACATTGCAGATGTGGTTGGTGATGCTACCTGGCTGATCCTACCATTAGTCATATGCTTGTCTCAAAGATCAGGTTGTGCATTTACAAAGGATAAACTAATCGAACGGAATTGAATGTTCGGGATGATGGTTTGGGCTTGTGTTGGGGTCTGAGTGGTCTGCTCAGTTATACCACAAACAATGCAGATGTTGTTGGTAATGCTACATGGTTGATCCTTCCACTAGTCATATGCTTGTCTCAAAGATCAGTTAGTGCATGTACAGGGACAAACTAATCGAAAGATGGTGATACTGTGAAGGGTCTCATTAAATCAGTGACACGGCTGACTTTCTCCTCGGTTATACATCAAGCGAAGAATCCCCAGGTGGGTGAGCTCCACCTAGAAGATCCTCACTTGTCCCATCGGAGTTCTCCCTGTTGGTAGTGGAATTTTGTTAGTGCTGATATACGGGCCCTGTTTATATGCTTGGGTTGAATTCTCTCGCACAATTGCGGTTTTGAGCATCATGCAGAGGTGAAGACTCATTAATTGGGTTCCTGTCGATTTGGGAAGACGGTTTGGGATTGTGTTGGGGTCTGAGTGGTCTGCTCAGTCATACCTCAAACATTGCAGATGTTGTTGGTGGTGCAACCTGTCTGATCCTTCCATTAGTCATATGCTTGTCTCAAAAATCAGGTTGTGCATGTACAAAGGACAAACTAATCGAACGGAATTGAATGTTCGAGACGACGGTTTGGGCTTGTGTTGGGGTCTGAGTGGTGAGCTCAGTCATACCTCAAACAATGCAGATGTTGTTGGTGATGCTACATGGCTGATCCTTCCACTAGTCATATGCTTGTCTCAAAGGTCAGGTCCTGCATGATCAGTTGTGTGGGTTGATGGTTGCGCTTATGCGATTGTGTGGGAGTGGTGGATGGTTGTCAAGATACTGCGGTCTCCCTTTTTTGGGAAGGGAACGTTGGTCTCGTTGGCTCTAGGGGGTTGGGTATATCAATCCTTCCCTTGTGTCATGCATAGCGGGCTTTCCCTGCCTTCATGTGCTGCATTGTGATGTCTCTCGGGTTGCTTCCCTCGAGGCGTCACAGTCAGTTGTGTGGGTTGATGGTTGTGCTTACGCGATTGTGTGGGAGTGGTGGATGGTTGTCAAGATACTGCGGTCTCTCTTTTTTGGGAAGGGAACGTTGGTCTCCTTGGCTCTAGGGGGTTGGGTATATAAATCCTTCCCTTGTGTCATGCATAGCGGGCTTTCCCTGCCTTCATGTGCTGCATTGTGATGCCTCTGGGGTTGCTTCCCTTGAGGCGTCACGGTCAGTTGTGTGGGTTGATGGTTGTGCTTACGCGATTGTGTGGGAGTGGTGGATGGTTGTCAAGATACTGCGGTCTCCCTTTTTTGGGAAGGGAACGTTGGTCTCCTTGGCTCTAGGGGGTTGGGTATATAAATCCTTCCCTTGTGTCATGCATAGCGGGCTTTCCCTGCCTTCATGTGCTGCATTGTGATGTCTCTCGGGTTGCTTCCCTCGAGGCGTCACAGTCAGTTGTGTGGGTTGATGGTTGTGCTTACGCGATTGTGTGGGAGTGGTGGATGGTTGTCAAGATACTGCGGTCTCCCTTTTTTGGGAAGGGAACGTTGGTCTCCTTGGCTCTAGGGGGTTGGGTATATAAATCCTTCCCTTGTGTCATGCATAGCGGGCTTTCCCTGCCTTCATGTGCTGCATTGTGATGCCTCTCGGGTTGCTTCCCTTGAGGCGTCACGGTCAGTTGTGTGGGTTGATGGTTGTGCTTACGCGATTGTGTGGGAGTGGTGGATGGTTGTCAAGATACTGCGGTCTCCCTTTTTTGGGAAGGGAACGTTGGTCTCGTTGGCACCCTCATCCGTAAGTGGGGGATTAATTTCTCCTCGCTTTCATTTGGTCCTTGTGCATGTTTCCATGTGAATGATGGAACACGGTTTGGCTTGGTTGGATATCCGTTGAGAACACTAGTCAAATGCTTGTCTCAAAGATCAGTCTGTGCATGTACAGGGACAAACTAACCGAAAGATGGTGATATTGTGAAGGGTCTCATTAAATCAGTGACAAGTTTGACGTTCTCCTCGGTTATACATCAAGCGAAGAATGTGTATCTATTGTTTCGACAAGATACACGAGCGTCGTCACGCAGAGGTGATGACTCATTAAGGGGAATCCTGTCGATTTGGGAAGATGGTTTGGGCTTGTGTTGGGGTCTGAGTGGTTTGCTCAGTCATACCTCAAACATTGCAGATGTGGTTGGTGATGCTACCTGGCTGATCCTTCCATTAGTCATATGCTTGTCCCAAAGATCAGGTGGTGCATGTACAAAGGAAAAACTAATCGAATGGAATTGAATGTTCGGGACGACGGTTTGGGCTTGTGTTGGGGTCTGAGTGGTTAGCTCAGTCATACCTCAAACAATGCAGATGTTGTTGGTGATGCTACATGGCTGATCCTTCAACTAGTCATATGCTTGACTCAAAGATCAGGTCCCGCATGTACAAAGACAAACTAATCGAAAGATGGTGATACTGTGATGGGTCTCATTAAATTAGTGCCAGGGCTGACTTTCTCCTCAGTTATACATCAAGAGAAGAATCCCCAGGTGGGTGAGCTCCACCTAGAAGACCCTCACTTGTCCCTTCGGAGTTCTCCCTGTTGGTAGTGGAATTTTGTCAGTTATGATATACGGGCCCTGTTTATATGCTTGGGTTGAATTCTCTCGCACAATTGCGGTATTGAGCATCATGCAGAGGTGATGACTCATTAATTGGGTTCCTGTCGATTTGGAAAGACGGTTTGGGCTTGTGTTGGGGTCTGAGTGGTCTGCTCAGTCATACCTCAAACATTGCAGATGTGGTTGGTGATGCAACCTGGCTGATCCTTCCATTAGTCATATGCTTGTCCCAAAGATCAGGTTGTGCATGTACAAAGGACAAACTAATGGAACGGAATTGAATGTTCGGGATGATGGTTTGGGCTTGTGTTGGGGTCTGAGTGGTGAGCTCAGTCATACCTCAAACAATGCAGATGATGTTGGTGATGCTACATGGCTGATCCTTCTACTAGTCATATGCTTGTCTCAAAGATCAGGTTGTGCATGATCAGTTGTGTGGGTTGATGGTTGCCCTTATGCGATTGTGTGGAAGTGGTGGATGGTTGTCAAGATACTGCGGTCTCCCTTTTTTGGGAATGGAACGTTGGTCTCGTTGGCGCTAGGGGGTTGGGTATATCAATCCTTCCCTTGTGTCATGCATAGCGGGCTTTCCCTGCCTTCATGTGCTGCATTGTGATGCCTCTCGGGTTGCTTCCCTCGAGGCGTGACGGTCAGTTGTGTGGGTTGATGGTTGTGCTTACGCGATTGTGTGGGAGTGGTGGATGGTTGTCAAGATACTGCGGTCTCCCTTTTTTGGGAAGGGAACGTTGGTCTCGTTGGCACCCTCATCCGTAAGTGGGGGTTTAATTTCTCCTCGCTTTCATTTGGTCCTTGTACATGTTTCCATGTGAATGATGGAACACGGTTTGGCTTGGTTGGATATCCGATGAGAACACTAGTCATATGCTTGTCTCAAAGATCAGTCTGTGCATGTACAGGGACAAACTAACCGAAAGATGGTGATACTGTGAAGGGTCTCATTAAATCAGTGACAAGTTTGACGTTCTCCTCGGTTATACATCAAGCGAAGAATGTGTATCTATTGTTTTTGCAAGATACACGAGCGTCATGCAGAGGTGATGACTAATTAAGGGGAAACATGTCGATTTGGGAAGATGGTTTGGGCTTGTGTTGGGGTCTGAGTGGTTTGCTCAGTCATACCTCAAACATTGCAGATGTGGTTGGTGATGCTACCTGGCTGATCCTTCCATTAGTCATATGCTTGTATCAAAGATCAGGTTGTGCATGTACAAAGGACAAACTAATCGAATGGAATTGAATGCTCGGGACGACGGTTTAGGCTTGTGTTGGGGTCTGAGTGGTCTGCTCAGTCATACCTCAAACATTGCAGATGTGGTTAGTGACGCTACATGGGTGATCCTTCCACTAGTCATATGCGTGTCTCAAAGATCAGGTCCTGCATGTACAAGGACAAACTAATCGAAAGATGGTGATACTGTGAAGGGTCTCATTAAATCAGTGACACGGCTGACTTTCTCCTCGGTTATACATCAAGCGAAGAATCCCCAGGTGGGTGAGCTCCACCTAGAAGAACCTCACTTGTCCCTTTGGAGTTCTCCCTGTTGGTAGTGGAATTTTGTTGGTGCTGATGTAAGGGCCCCGTCTATATGCTTGGGTTGAATTCTCTCGCACAATTTTGGTTTCGGGTTCCAAGGGCTTGCTAAAAAGACGATGCGATACTAGACAGATATAACTTGGATGGGATGATGATAGATGAGCATGGTTGGTGTCCTGGTTCTTGGTTAAAAGTTTCGCAACGGTGGTTGAGTTCTTTTGAATGGTGGGATGTGGGGGGTGCGGCGGGACATAGGGCCTCCGTTCCTGTCATGACTCCTTTTCCTCAACGTCCCTGGAGCGTTGTGGGTTCGTCTGCTTAAAATCTGCCTCATGGCGGTTGAGTTCCTTCGGAAGGTGGGATGTGGGAGGCATGGCGGTGGGACGCTGTAATTCCTTTTCCTCACCGGTGGGATGTGGGGGGCATTGGAAAGAATGGGTTTTTGCCCAGTCTCATGCCGTGCCCGCCTTTTTCCTCACCTTTCATGGAGCGTTGCGGTTCGGGCTTGCTTAAAAGGCCACCTGTTGGTGGCGGAGTTCCTTGGATGGTGGGATGTGGGAGGCATGGTGGGTTGGTGTTCCTTTGTCGTCCCTCGACGCTCCTGCCCTTCCCTCGCCTTCTCTAGAGCAGTGCGGCTCTGCTTGCTTAAAAGCTGCCTCAGGGCGGTTGAGTTGCTGCGGATGGTGGGATGTGGGGGGCGCGGCGGGATTGGGTTTTTGCCCCGTCCCCTGACGTGCCTGCCTTTTCCTCCCCGTCTGTGGAGCATTGCGGGCTGGGTGCTTAAATACCGCCTCACGGTTTGTGGGATCCTGTGGATGGTGGGATGTGGGCGGCGCGGCGGGACATAGGACCCCCGTACCTACCATGACTCCTTTTCCTCGACGTCTCTTGAGCGTTGCTGGTTCGTCTGCTTAAAAGCTGCCTCATGGCGGTTGAGTTCCTACGGAATGTGAGATGTGGGAGGCACGGCGGGATGGGGGTTTCCCTCCTCATCCCCTGACGTTCCTACCTTTTTCCTCACTGGTGGGATGTGGGGGGTATGGGTGGGATTGGGTTGTTTCCCCGTCCTGTCGTACCCACCTTTTTCCTCACCTTTCATGGAGCGTTGCGGGTCGGGCTTTGCTTAAAATCCACTGATTGTGGTTGAGTTCTTGCAGATGTTGGGATGTGGGAGGCATGGTGGGATTGGGTTCCTTTGTCGTCCCTTGCTGTACCGCCTTTTCCTCACCTTCTCTGGAGCGTTGTGGAATTTTGGTAGTGGTTCAAGCGCGAAACTGTCGGTATCACCAGGATGCGAGAGCGTGCTCCTAAATTTCTCATTCAGTGATATTCCATGCGAACCATAGCAAGCTGCCTTGGGCAATGATTGGTGGGAGTGCTTTGCTCAACGCATTGTCGGGGCCACGTGCGAGTTATTTGGGTCCTAAGAAACTCACACCAACAGGGTAACGATTTCCATGGTTCATTATTGGACAAGTTGGGGTGCCTTCCTCCTCAGTCATGCCTTGGGTGATGATGTTCATAAGGGTGGCTTGAGAATGTGTATCTACTGTTTCTGCAAGATACACGAGCGTCATGCAGAGGTGATGACTAATTAAGGGGAAACATGTCGATTTGGGAAGAGATGGTTCGGGCTTGTGTTGGGGTCTGAGTGGTCTGCTCAGTCATACCTCAAACATTGCAGATGTGGTTGGTGATGGTACCCGGTTGATCTTTCCATTAGTCATATGATTGTCTCAAAGATCAGGCTGTGCATGTACGAAGGACAAACTAATCGAATGGAATTGAATGCTCGGGACGACGGTTTGGGCTTGTGTTGGGGTCTGAGTGGTCTGCTCAGTCATACCTCAAACATTGCAGATGTGGTTGGTGATGCTACATGGTTGATCCTTCCACTAGTCATATGCCTGTCTCAAAGATCAGGTCCCGCATGTAAAGGACAAACTAATCGAAAGATGGTGATACTGTGACGGGTCTCATTAAATCAGTGCCAGGGCTGACTTTCTCCTCGGTTATACCTCAAGCGAAGAATCCCCAGGTGGGTGAGCTCCACCTTGAAGACCCTCACTTGTCCCTTTGGAGTTCTCCCTGTTGGTAGTGGAATTTTGTTGGTGCTGATGTACGGGCCCCGTCTATATGCTTGGGTTGAATTCTCTCGCACAATTTTGGTTTCGGGTTCCAAGGGCTTGCTAAAAAGACGATGCGATACTAGACAGATATAACTTGGATGGGATGATGATAGATGAGCATGGTTGGTGTCCTGGTTCTTGGTTAAAAGTTTCGCAACGGTGGTTGAGTTCTTTTGAATGGTGGGATGTGGGGGGTGCGGCGGGACATAGGGCCTCTGTTCCTGTCATGACTCCTTTTCCTCAACGTCCCTGGAGCGTTGTGGGTTCGTCTGCTTAAAATCTGCCTCACGGCGGTTGAGTTCCTTCGGAAGGTGGGATGTGGGAAGCATGGCGGTGGGACGCTGTAATTCCTTTTCCTCACCGGTGGGATGTGGGGGGCATTGGAAAGAATGGGTTTTTGCCCAGTCTCATGCCGTGCCCGCCTTTTTCCTCACCTTTCATGGAGCGTTGCGGTTCGGGCTTGCTTAAAAGGCCACCTGTTGGTGGCGGAGTTCCTTGGATGGTGGGATGTGGGAGGCATGGTGGGTTGGTGTTCCTTTGTCGTCCCTCGATGCTCCTGCCCTTCCCTCGCCTTCTCTAGAGCAGTGCGGCTTTGCTTGCTTAAAAGCTGCCTCAGGGTGGTTGAGTTGCTGCGGATGGTGGGATGTGGGGGGCGCGGCGGGATTGGGTTTTTGCCCCGTCCCCTGACGTGCCTGCCTTTTCCTCCCCGTCTGTGGAGCATTGCGGGCTGGGTGCTTAAATACCGCCTCACGGTTTGTGGGATCCTGTGGATGGTGGGATGTGGGCGGCGCGGCGGGACATAGGACCCCCGTACCTACCATGACTCCTTTTCCTCGACGTCTCTTGAGCGTTGCTGGTTCGTCTGCTTAAAAGCTGCCTCATGGCGGTTGAGTTCCTACGGAATGTGAGATGTGGGAGGCACGGCGGGATGGGGGTTTCCCTCCTCATCCCCTGACGTTCCTACCTTTTCCCTCACTGGTGGGATGTGGGGGGTATGGGCGGGATTGGGTTGTTTCCCCGTCCTGTCGTACCCACCTTTTTCCTCACCTTTCATGGAGCGTTGCGGGTCGGGCTTTGCTTAAAATCCACTGAGTGTGGTTGAGTTCTTGCAGATGTTGGGATGTGGGAGGCATGTTGGGATTGGGTTCCTTTGTCGTCCCTTGCTGTACCGCCTTTTCCTCACCTTCTCTGGAGCGTTGTGGAATTTTGGTAGTGGTTCAAGCGCGAAACTGTCGGTATCACCAGGATGCGAGAGCGTGCTCCTAAATTTCTCATTCAGCGATATTTCATGCGAACCATAGCAAGCTGCCTTGGGCAATGATTGGTGGGAGTGCTTTGCTCAACGCATTGTCGGGGCCACGTGCGAGTTATTTGGGTCCTAAGAAACTCTCACCAACAGGGTGACGATTTCCATGGTTCATTATTGGACAAGTTGGGGTGCCTTCCTCCTCAGCCATGCCTTGGGTGATGATGTTCATAAGGGTGGCTTGAGAATGTGTATCTACTGTTTCTGCAAGATACACGAGCGTCATGCGGAGGTGATGACTCATTAAGGGGAATCCTGTCGATTTGGGAAGATGGTTGGGGCTTGTGTTGGGGTCTGAGTGGTCTGCTCAGTCATACCTCAAACATTGCAGATGTGGTTGGTGATGCTACCTGGCTGATCCTTCCATTAGTCATATGCTTGTCTCAAAGATCAGGTTGTGCATGTACAAAGGACAAACTAATCGAACAGAATTGAATGTTCGGGACGACGGTTTGGGCTTGTGTTGGGGTCTGAGTGGTCAGCTCAGTCATACCCCAAACAATGCAGATGTTGTTGGTGATGCTACATGGCTGATCCTTCCACTAGTCATATGCCTGTCTCAAAGATCAGGTCCCGCATGTAAAGGACAAACTAATCGAAAGATGGTGATACTGTGACGGGTCTCATTAAATCAGTGCCAGGGGTGACTTTCTCCTCGGTTATATCTCAAGCGAAGAATCCCCAGGTGGGTGAGCTCCACCTAGATGACCCTCACTTGTCCCTTTGGAGTTCTCCCTGTTGGTAGTGGAATTTTTTTGGTGCTGATGTAGGGGCCCCGTCTATATGCTTGGGTTGAATTCTCTCGCACAATTGCGGTTCCGTCTTCCAAGGGCTTGCTAAAAATACGATGCGATACTAGACAGATATAACTTGGATGGGATGATGATAGATGAGCATGGTTGGGATGTGGGAGGCATGGTGGGATTGGGTTCCTTTGTCGTCCCTTGCTGTACCGCCTTTTCCTCACCTTCTCTGGAGCGTTGTGGAATTTTGGTAGTGGTTCAAGCGCGAAACTGTCGGTATCACCAGGATGCGAGAGCGTGCTCCTAAATTTCTCATTCAGCGATATTTCATGCGAACCATAGCAAGCTGCCTTGGGCAATGATTGGTGGGAGTGCTTTGCTCAACGCATTGTCGGGGCCACGTGCGAGTTATTTGGGTCCTAAGAAACTCTCACCAACAGGGTGACGATTTCCATGGTTCATTATTGGACAAGTTGGGGTGCCTTCCTCCTCAGCCATGCCTTGGGTGATGATGTTCATAAGGGTGGCTTGAGAATGTGTATCTACTGTTTCTGCAAGATACACGAGCGTCATGCGGAGGTGATGACTCATTAAGGGGAATCCTGTCGATTTGGGAAGATGGTTGGGGCTTGTGTTGGGGTCTGAGTGGTCTGCTCAGTCATACCTCAAACATTGCAGATGTGGTTGGTGATGCTACCTGGCTGATCCTTCCATTAGTCATATGCTTGTCTCAAAGATCAGGTTGTGCATGTACAAAGGACAAACTAATCGAACAGAATTGAATGTTCGGGACGACGGTTTGGGCTTGTGTTGGGGTCTGAGTGGTCAGCTCAGTCATACCCCAAACAATGCAGATGTTGTTGGTGATGCTACATGGCTGATCCTTCCACTAGTCATATGCCTGTCTCAAAGATCAGGTCCCGCATGTAAAGGACAAACTAATCGAAAGATGGTGATACTGTGACGGGTCTCATTAAATCAGTGCCAGGGGTGACTTTCTCCTCGGTTATATCTCAAGCGAAGAATCCCCAGGTGGGTGAGCTCCACCTAGATGACCCTCACTTGTCCCTTTGGAGTTCTCCCTGTTGGTAGTGGAATTTTTTTGGTGCTGATGTAGGGGCCCCGTCTATATGCTTGGGTTGAATTCTCTCGCACAATTGCGGTTCCGTCTTCCAAGGGCTTGCTAAAAATACGATGCGATACTAGACAGATATAACTTGGATGGGATGATGATAGATGAGCATGGTTGGTGTCCTGGTTCTTGGTTAAAAGTTTCTCAACGGTGGTTGAGTTCTTTTGAATGGTGGGATGTGGGGGGTGCGGCGGGACATAGGGCCTCCGTTCCTGTCATGACTCCTTTTCCTCAACGTCCTTGGAGCGTTGTGGGTTCGTCTGCTTAAAATCTGCCTCATGGCGGTTGAGTTCCTTCGGAAGGTGGGATGTGGGAGGCATGGCGGTGGGACGCTGTAATTCCTTTTCCTCACCGGTGGGATGTGGGGGGCATTGGAAAGAATGGGTTTTTGCCCAGTCTCATGCCGTGCCCGCCTTTTTCCTCACCTTTCATGGAGCGTTGCGGTTCGGGCTTGCTTAAAAGGCCACCTGTCGGTGGCGGAGTTCCTTGGATGGTGGGATGTGGGAGGCATGGTGGGTTGGTGTTCCTTTGTCGTCCCTCGACGCTTATGCCCTTCCCTCGCCTTCTCTAGAGCAGTGCGGCTTGGCTTGCTTAAAAGCCGCCTCAGGGTGGTTGAGTTGCTGCGGATGGTGGGATGTGGGAGGCGCGGCGGGATTGGGTTTTTGCCCCGTCCCCTGACGTGCCTGCCTTTTCCTCCC
>CAUJRU010001848.1:67500-85338 GCA_963277665.1 Viscum album
CTGACCTCTGGGATGTCTAAACCCCTCAGTATGTCTCCTCGTCACTGATGATGTTTCCTGGTGGGATAGCTGGAAATGCATAAATGTCTCTTTAGGGGGGGAGTGGTCGGCGACCCCCCCTGGGCGTGGGTCTTGTCCTGCGTGCCCAGAGCCACCCAATGACATGCCCACGGACATGGAAAAATGGCCTCTAGACAATCCCATGAATGCTTGATGATTCGTCCGGTGCTTGGGGCTTGTCTTGTCCGGGGTAGTGCGCCATCAAAGCTTTGAAAATGAGTCGGGGTTCGTCGCGT
Organism: Viscum album; assembly: GCA_963277665.1. Classification (NCBI taxonomy): domain Eukaryota; kingdom Viridiplantae; phylum Streptophyta; class Magnoliopsida; order Santalales; family Viscaceae; genus Viscum; species Viscum album. Next base: position 67,797 of record CAUJRU010001848.1, read on the forward strand.
GTCAGGTCCTACGTACTGACAATCGCGTGGAGACAATTCCATCCGAGTGAGACGATTTGAAGGGGCATCGGGGCTTGCATTGGTGGATGCGGGGTGCCTTGAAAGGAAGGACGCCGAGCTGGGGTTTGCCATATCTTGTTGGGTCCGGTATGTAACGTCCATGACCACCTAAATAGAATTCGTTTCATGCGTGAGGACCCGCTCTGGACATGGGGTTGTCTTCTCGGCGGTGGTCGACGACACGCGGGACGGATGCCATGACGTGCCGGCGGCCTTCATGTGCCTAAGGGGTCACGTCGGTGGCCGTTCCTATGGTTTCATAGCTCTTTTAGGGCAACTCGCGTTGTCTTTCATGAGCTGGGGTGCCCTCTGGGTGGTCTAAACCACTCAGTATGTCTCCTCGTCAGTGCTGATGTTTCCTGGTGGGATAGCTGTAAATGCATAAATGTCTCTTTAGGGGGGGAGTGGTCGGCGACCCCCCCTGGGCGTGGGTCTTGTCCTGCGTGCCTCGAGCCACCCAGTGACATGCCCACGGACATGGAAAAATGGCCTCTAGACAATGCCATCAATGCGTGATGATTCGTCCGGTGCTTGGGGCTTGTCTTCTCCGGGGTAGTGCGCCTTAAAAGCTTTGACAATGAGCCGGGGTTCGTCGCGTGTGAGGTCCTACGTACCGACAATCGCGTGGAGACAATGCCATCCGAGTGAGACGATTTGAAGGGGCCTCGAGGCTTGTCTTGGTGGATGCGGGGTGCCTTGAAAGGAAGGACGCCGAGCTGGGGTTTGTCATATGTTGTTGGGTTCGGTATGTAACGACACCGACCACCTAAAGAGAATTCATTTCATGCGTGAGGACCCGCTCTGGACATGGGGTCTGTCTTCTCGGCGGTGGTCGACGATACGCGGGAAGGATGCCATGACGTGTCGGCGGCCTTCACGTGCCTAAGGGGTCACGTCGGTTGCCGTTCCTATGGTTTCATAGCTCTTTTAGGGCAACACGTGTTGTCTTTCATGCGCTGCGGTTCCCTCTGGGTGGTCTAAACCACTCAGTATGTCTCCTCGTCAGTGCTGATGTTTCCTGGTGGGAGAGCTGGAAATGCAGAAATGTCTCTTTAGGGGGGGAGTGGTCGGCGACCCCCCCTGGGCGTGGGTCTTGTCCTGCGTGCCCAGAGCCACCCAGTGACATGCCCACAGACATGGAAAAATGGCCTCTAGATGATTCCTCCTGTGCTTGGGGCTTGTCTTGCCCGCGGTAGTGCCCCATAAAAGCGATGACAATGAGACGGGGTTCGTCGCGTGTCAGGTCCGACGAACTGACAATCGCGTGGAGACAAAGCCATCCGAGTGAGACGATTTGAAGTGGCCTCGGGGCATGTCTTGGTGGATGCGACGTGCCTTGAAAGGAAGGACGTCGAGGTGGGGTTTTTCATATGTTGTTGGGTCCTGTATGTAATTACAATTACCACCTAAAGAGAATTCTTTTCATGAGTGAGGACCCGCTCTGGACATGGGGCGTGTCTTCTCGGCGGTGATCGACGATACGCGGGATGGATGCCATGACTTGTCGGTGGCCTTCATGTGCATAAGGGGTCACGTCGGTGGCCCTTCCTATGGTTTCATAGCTCTTTTAGGGCAACACGTGTTGTCTTTCATGCGCTGCGGTGCCCTCAGGGTGGTCTAAACCCATCAGTATGTCTCCTCGTCAGTGTTGATGTTTCCTGGTGGGATAGCTGGAAATGCATAAATGTCTCTTTAGGGGGGGAGTGGTCGGCGACCCCCCTGGGCGTGGGTCTTGTCCTGCGTGCCTAGAGCCACCCAATGACATGCCCAGTGACATGGAAAATGGCATCGACGCAATGCCCTGAATTCCTGATGATTCTTCCCGTGCTAGGGTCTTGTCTTGCCCGAGGTGGTGCGCCATAAAACCGATGACAATGAGATGGGTGGGGTTTGTCGCCTGTGAGATCCTACGGACTGACAATCGCGTCCAGACAATGGAATCCTAGTGAGGCGATTTGAAGGGGCCTCGGGGCCCGTCTTGGTGCGTGCGGCGTGCCTTGAAAGGAAGGACGTTGAGGTGGGGTTTGTCATATGTTGTTGTGTCCGGTATGTAAAGACAATGACCACCTAAAGAGAATTCATTTCATGCGTGAGGACCCGCTCTGGACATGGGTCCTGTCTCCTCGGCGGTGTTGGACGATACGCGGGACGGATGCCATGACGTGTCGGCGGCCTTCATGTGCCTTAGGGGCCACGTCGGTGTCCCTTCCTATGGTTTCATAGCCCTTTTAGGGCAACACGTGTTGCCTTTCATGCGCTGCGGTTCCCTCTGGGTGGTCTAAACCACTCAGTATGTCTCCTCGTCAGTGTTGATGTTTCCTGGTGGAATAGCTGGAAATGCATAAATGTCTCTTTAGGGGGGGAGTGGTCGGCGACCCCCCCTGGGCGTGGGTCTTGTCCTGCGTGCCGAGAGCCACCCACAGACATGCCCAGTGACATGGAAAATGGCATCGACGCAATGCCATGAATTCCTGATGATTCGTCCCGTGCTTGGGGTTTGTCTTGCCCGAGGTAGTGCGCCCTAAAAACGATGGCAATGAGACGGGGTTTGTCGCATGTGCGATCCTGCGGACTGACAGTCGCGTCCAGACAATGGCATCCGAGTGAGACGATTTGAAGGGGCCTCAGGGCCCGTCTTGGTGCATGCGGCGTGCCTTGAAAGGAAGGACGTCGAGGTGGGGTTTTTCATATGTTGTCGTGTCCCGTATGTAATGACAATGACCACCTAAAGAGAATTCATTTCATGCGCGAGGACCCGCTCTGGACATGGGGCCTGTCTTCTCGGCGGCGTTGGATGCTACCCGCGACGAATGCTACTACGTGTCGGCGGCCTTGATGTGCCTAAGGGGTCACATCAGTGGCTGTTCCTATGGTTTCATATCTCTTTTAGGGCAACACGTGTTGTCTTTCATGCGCTGTGGTGCCCACAGGGTTGTCTAAACCCATCAGTATGTCTCCTCGTCAGTGCTGATGTTTCCTGGTGGGACAGCTGGAAATGCATAAATGTCTCTTTAGGGGGGGAGTGGTCGGCGACCCCCCCTGGGCGTGGGTCTTGTCCTGCGTGCCCAGAGCCACCCAGTGACATGCCCACGGACATGGAAAAACAGCCTCCGGACAAAGCAAAGACAGCTTGATGATTCGTCCGGTGCTTGGGGCTTGTCTTGTTCGAGGTAGTGCGCCATAAAAGTGATGACAATGAGCCGGGTTTCGTCGCGTGTCAGGTCCTCCGTACTGACAATCAGGTGGAGACAACGCCATCCGGGTGAGAGGATTTGAAGGGGCCTCAGGGCTTGCCTTGGTGGATGCGGTGTGCCTTGAATGGAAGGACAATGAGGTGGGGTTTGTCATATGTTGTTGGGTCCGGTATGTAATGACAATGACCGCCTAAAGAGAATTCCTTTCATGCGTGGGGACCCGCTCTGGACATGGGGCGTGTCTTCGCTGTGGTGATGGACGATACGTGGGACGGATGCCATGACGTGTCGGCGGCCTTCATGTGCCTAAGGGGCCACGTCGGTGGCCCTTCCTATGGTTTCATAGCTCTTTTAGGGAAACACGTGTTGCCTTTCATGCGCTGCCCTGCCCTCAGGGTGGTCTAAACCCATCAGTATGTCTCCTCGTCGGTGTTGATGTTTCCTGGTGGAATAGCTGGAAATGCATAAATGTCTCTTTAGGGGGGGAGTGGTCGGCGACCCCCCCGGGCGTGGGTCTTGTCCTGCGTGCCTAGAGCCACCCAATGTGATGCCCATTGACATGCAAAATGACATCGACTTAATGCCATGAATGCCTGATGATTCGTCCCGTGCTTGGGGCTTGTCTTGCCCGAGGTAGTGCGCCATAAAAACGATGACAATGGGATGGTGTTTGTGGCCTTCGAGATCCTGCGGACTGACAGTCGCGTTCAGACAATGGCATCCGAGTGAGACGATTTGAAGGGGTCTCGGGGCCCGTCTTGGTGCATGCGGCGTTTCTTGAAAGGAAGGACGTCGAGGTGGGGTTTGTCACATGTTGTTGTGTTCGGAATGTAAAGACAATGACCGCCTAAAGATAATTCATTTCATGCGCGGGGACCCGCTCTGGACATGGGTCCTGTCTTCTCGGCGGTGTTGGATGATACCCGGGACGGATGCCATGACGTGTCGGCGGCCTTCATGTGCCTAAGGGGTCACTTTGGTGGCTGTTCGTATGGATTCGTAGCTCTTTTAGGGCAACACGTGCTGTCCTTCATGCGTTGTGGTGCCCATTGGGTTGTCTGAACCCATCAGTATGTGTCCTCGTCAGTGCTGATGTTTCCTGGTGGGACAGCTGGAAATGCATAAATGTCTCTTTAGGGGGGGAGTGGTCGGCGACCCCCCCTGGGCGTGGGTCTTGTCCTGCGTGCCCAGAGCCACCCAGTGACATGCCCACGAACATGGAAAAACGACCTCCAGACAAATCCATGAAAGCTTGATTATTCGTACGGTGCTTGGGGCTTGTCTTGTCTGAGGTAATGCGTCATAAAAGTGATGACAATGAGCCGGGGTGCGTCGCGTGTCAGGTCCGACGTACTGACAATCACGTGGAGACAACGCCATCCGAGTGGGACGATTTGAAGGGGCCTCGGGGCTTGCCTTGGTGGATGCGGTGTGCCTTGCAAGGAAGGACGACGTGGTGGGGTTTGTCATATGTTGTTGGGTACGGTATGTATTGACAATGACCGCCTAAAGATAATTCCTTTGAGGCGTGAGGACCAGCTCTGGACATGGGGCGTGTCTTCTCTGCGGTGATGGACGAGACGCGGGGCGGATGCCATGACGTGTCGGCGGCCTTCATGTGCCTAAGGGGTCACGTCGGTGGCCCTTCCTATGGTTTCATAGCTCTTTTAGGGCAACCCGTGTTGTCTTTCATGCACTGCGGTGCCCTTAGGGTGGTCTAAACCCATCAGTATGTCTCCTCGTCACTGTTGATGTTTCCTGGTGGTATAGCTGGAAATGCATAAATGTCTCTTTAGGGGGGGAGTGGTCGGCGACCCCCCCTGGGCGTGGGTCTTGTCCTGCGTGCCTAGAGCCACCCAATGACATGCCGAGTGACATGGAAAATGGCATCGACGCAGTGCCATGAATTCCTGATGATTCGTCTCGTGCTTGGGGCTTGTCTTGCCCGAGGTAGTGCGCCCTAAAAACGATGACAATGAGATGGGGTTTGTCGCATGTGTGATCCTGCGGACTGACAGTCTTGTCCAGACAATGGCATCCGAGTGAGACGATTTGAAGGGGCCTCGAGGCCCGTCTTGGTGCGTGTGGCGTGCCTTGAAAGGAAGGACGTTGCGGTGGGGTTTGTCATCTGTTGTCGTGTCCCGTATGTAATGACAATGACCACCTAAAGAGAATTCATTTCATGCGTGAGGACCCTCTCTGGACATGGGGCCTGTCTTCTCGGCGGTGTTGGACGCTACCCGGGATGAATGCTACTACGTGTCGGCGGCCTTCATGTGCCTAAGGGGTCACATCGGTGGCTGTTCCTACGGTTTCATATATCTTTTAGGGCAACACGTGTTGACTTTCATGCGCTGTGGTGCCCACAGGGTTGTCTAAACCCTCCAGTATGTCTCCTCGTCAGTGCTGATGTTTCCTGGTGGGACAGCTGGAAAGGCATAAATGTCTCTTTAGGGGGGGAGTGGTCGGCGACCCCCCCTGGGCGTGGGTCTTGTCCTGCGTGCCCAGAGCCACCTAGTGACATGCCCACGGACATGGAAAAATGGCCTCCAGACAAATCCATGAAAGCTTGAGGATTCATACGGTGCTTGGGGCTTGTCTTGTATGAGGTAATGCGCCATAAAAGTGATGACAATGAGCCGGGGTGCGTCGCGTGTCAGGTCCGACGTACTGACAATCACGTGGAGACAACGCCACCCGAGTGGGACGATTTGAAGGGGCATCGGGGCTTGCCTTGGAGGATGCGGTGTGCCTTGCAAGGAAGGACGACATGGTGGGGTTTGTCATATGTTGTTGGGTACGGTATGTAATGACAATGACCGCCTAAAGATAATTCATTTCATGCGTGAGGACCCGCTCTGGACATGGGGCGTGTCTTCTCTGCGGTGATGGACGAGACGCGGGACGGATGTCATGACGTGTCGGCGGCCTTCATGTGCCTAAGGGGTCACGTCGGTGGCCCTTCCTATGGTTTCATAGCTCTTTTAGGGCAACCCGTGTTGTCTTTCATGCACTGCGGTGCCCTTAGGGTGGTCTAAACCCCTCAGTATGTCTCCTCGTCACTTTTGATGTTTCCTGGTGGAATAGCTGGAAATGCATAAATGTCTCTTTAGGGGGGGAGTGGTCGGCGACCCCCCCTGGGCGTGGGTCTTGTCCTGCGTGCCTAGAGCCACCCAATGACATGCCCAGGGACATGGAAAATGGCATCGACGCAATGCCATGAATTCTTGATGATTCGTCCCGTGCTTGGGGCTTGTCTTTCCCGAGGTAGTGCGCCCTAAAAACGATGACAATGAGATGGGTTTTGTCGCATGTGTGATCTTGCGGGCTGACAGTCGTTTCCAGACAAAGGCATCCGAGTGAGACGATTTGAAGGGGCCTCGAGGCCCGTCTTGGTGCCTGCGGTGTGCCTTGAAAGGAAGGACGTTGAGGTGTGGTTATTCATGTGTTTTCGTGTCCCGTATGTAATGATAATGACCACCTAAAGAGAATTCATTTCATGCGTGAGGACCCTCTCTGGACATGGGGCCTGTCTTCTCGGCGGTGTTGGACGCTACCCGGGATGGATGCTAGTACGTGATGGCGGCCTTGATGTGCCTAAGGGGTCACATTGGTGGCTATTCCTATGGTTTCATATCTCTTTTAGGGCAACACGTGTTGTCTTTCATGCGCTGTGGTGCCCACAGGGTTGTCTGAACCCATCAGTATGTCTCCTCGTCAGTGCTGATGTTTCCTGGTGGGACAGCTGGAAATGCATAAATGTCTCTTTAGGGGGGGAGTGGTCGGCGACCCCCCCTGGGCGTGGGTCTTGTCCTGTGTGCCCAGAGCCACCCAGTGACATGCCCACGGACATGGAAAAACGGCCTCCAGACGAATCCATGAAAGCCTGATGATTCGTACGGTGCTTGGGGCTTGTCTTGTCTGAGGTAATGCGCCATAAAAGTGATGACAATGAGCTGGGGTGCGTCGCGTGTCAGACCCACGCCGAGTGACGTGGAAAATGGCATCGACGCAATGCCAAGAATTCCTGATGATTCGTCCCGTGCTTCGGGCTTGTCTTGCCCGAGGTAGTGCGCCATAAAAACGATGACAATGAGATGGGGTTTGTCGCGTGTGTGAGGTCCGACGTACTGACGATCACGTGGAGACAACGGCATCCGAGTGAGACGATTTGAAGGGGCCTCGGGGCTTGCCTTGGTGGATGCGGTGTGCCTTGCAAGGAAGGACGATGTGGTGGGGTTTGTCATATGTTGTTGGGTACGGTATGTATTGACAATGACCACCTAAAGATAATTCCTTTGAGGCGTGAGGACTCGCTCTGGACATGGGGCGCGTCTTCTCTGCGGTGATGGACGAGACGCGGGACGGATGCCATGACGTGTCGGCGGCCTTCATGTGCCTAAGGGGTCACGTCGGTGGCCCTTCCTATGGTTTCATAGCTCTTTTAGGGCAACCCGTGTTGTCTTTCATGCACTGCGGTGCCCTTAGGGTGGTCTAAACCCATCAGTATGTCTCCTCGTCACTGTTGATGTTTCCTGGTGGTATAGCTGGAAATGCATAAATGTCTCTTTAGGGGGGGAGTGGTCGGCGACCCCCCCTGGGCGTGGGTCTTGTCCTGCGTGCCTAGAGCCACCCACTGACATGCCGAGTGACATGGAAAATGGCATCGACGCAGTGCCATGAATTTCTGATGATTCGTCCCGTGCTTGGGGCTTGTCTTGCCCGAGGTAGTGCGCCCTAAAAACGATGACAATGAGATGGGGTTTGTCGCATGTGTGATCCTGCGGACTGACAGTCGTGTCCAGACAATGGCATCCGAGTGAGACGATTTGAAGGGGCCTCGAGGCCCGTCTTGGTGCGTGTGGCGTGCCTTGAAAGGAAGGACGTTGCGGTGGGGTTTGTCATCTGTTGTCGTGTCCCGTATGTAATGACAATGACCACCTAAAGAGAATTCATTTCATGCGTGAGGACCCTCTCTGGACATGGGGCCTGTCTTCTCGGCGGTGTTGGACGCTACCCGGGATGAATGCTACTACGTGTCGGCGGCCTTCATGTGCCTAAGGGGTCACATTGGTGGCTATTCCTATGGTTTCATATCTCTTTTAGGGCAACACGTGTTGTCTTTCATGCGCTGTGGTGCCCACAGGGTTGTCTGAACCCATCAGTATGTCTCCTCGTCAGTGCTGATGTTTCCTGGTGGGACAGCTGGAAATGCATAAATGTCTCTTTAGGGGGGGAGTGGTCGGCGACCCCCCCTGGGCGTGGGTCTTGTCCTGTGTGCCCAGAGCCACCCAGTGACATGCCCACAGACATGGAAAAACGGCCTCCAGACGAATCCATGAAAGCCTGATGATTCGTACGGTGCTTGGGGCTTGTCTTTTCTGAGGTAATGCGCCATAAAAGTGATGACAATGAGCTGGGGTGCGTCGCGTGTCAGACCCACGCCGAGTGACGTGGAAAATGGCATCGACGCAATGCCAAGAATTCCTGATGATTCGTCCCGTGCTTCGGGCTTGTCTTGCCCGAGGTAGTGCGCCATAAAAACGATGACAATGAGATGGGGTTTGTCGCGTGTGTGAGGTCCGACGTACTGACGATCACGTGGAGACAACGGCATCCGAGTGAGACGATTTGAAGGGGCCTCGGGGCTTGCCTTGGTGGATGCGGTGTGCCTTGCAAGGAAGGACGATGTGGTGGGGTTTGTCATATGTTGTTGGGTACGGTATGTATTGACAATGACCACCTAAAGATAATTCCTTTGAGGCGTGAGGACTCGCTCTGGACATGGGGCGCGTCTTCTCTGCGGTGATGGACGAGACGCGGGACGGATGCCATGACGTGTCGGCGGCCTTCATGTGCCTAAGGGGTCACGTCGGTGGCCCTTCCTATGGTTTCATAGCTCTTTTAGGGCAACCCGTGTTGTCTTTCATGCACTGCGGTGCCCTTAGGGTGGTCTAAACCCATCAGTATGTCTCCTCGTCACTGTTGATGTTTCCTGGTGGTATAGCTGGAAATGCATAAATGTCTCTTTAGGGGGGGAGTGGTCGGCGACCCCCCCTGGGCGTGGGTCTTGTCCTGCGTGCCTAGAGCCACCCACTGACATGCCGAGTGACATGGAAAATGGCATCGACGCAGTGCCATGAATTTCTGATGATTCGTCCCGTGCTTGGGGCTTGTCTTGCCCGAGGTAGTGCGCCCTAAAAACGATGACAATGAGATGGGGTTTGTCGCATGTGTGATCCTGCGGACTGACAGTCGTGTCCAGACAATGGCATCCGAGTGAGACGATTTGAAGGGGCCTCGAGGCCCGTCTTGGTGCGTGTGGCGTGCCTTGAAAGGAAGGACGTTGCGGTGGGGTTTGTCATCTGTTGTCGTGTCCCGTATGTAATGACAATGACCACCTAAAGAGAATTCATTTCATGCGTGAGGACCCTCTCTGGACATGGGGCCTGTCTTCTCGGCGGTGTTGGACGCTACCCGGGATGAATGCTACTACGTGTCGGCGGCCTTCATGTGCCTAAGGGGTCACATCGGTGGCTGTTCCTATGGTTTCATATATCTTTTAGGGCAACACGTGTTGTCTTTCATGCGCTGTGGTGCCCACAGGGTTGTCTAAACCCGTTAGTATGTCTCCTCGTCAGTGCTGATGTTTCCTGGTGGGACAGCTGAAAATGCATAAATGTCTCTTTAGGGGGGGAGTGGTCGGCGACCCCCCCTGGGCGTGGGTCTTGTCCTGCGTGCCCAGAGCCACCTAGTGACATGCCCACGGACATGGAAAAATGGCCTCCAGACAAATCCATGAAAGCTTGAGGATTCATACGGTGCTTGGGGCTTGTCTTGTCTGAGGTAATGCGCCATAAAAGTGATGACAATGAGCCGGGGTGCGTCGCGTGTCAGGTCCGACGTACTGACAATCACGTGGAGACAACGCCACCCGAGTGGGACGATTTGAAGGGGCATCGGGGCTTGCCTTGGAGGATGCGGTGTGCCTTGCAAGGAAGGACGACGTGGTGGGGTTTGTCATATGTTGTTGGGTACGGTATGTAATGACAATGACCGCCTCAAGATAATTCCTTTCATGCGTGAGGACCCGCTCTGGACATGGGGCGTGTCTTCTCTGCGGTGATGGACGAGACGCGGGACGGATGCCATGACGTGTCGGCGGCCTTCATGTGCCTAAGGGGTCACGTCGGTGGCCCTTCCTATGGTTTCATAGCTCTTTTAGGGCAACCCGTGTTGTCTTTCATGCACTGCGGTGCCCTTAGGGTGGTCTAAACCCATCAGTATGTCTCCTCGTCACTGTTGATGTTTCCTGGTGGAATAGCTGGAAATGCATAAATGTCTCTTTAGGGGGGGGAGTGGTCGGCGACCCCCCCTGGGCGTGGGTCTTGTCCTGCGTGCCTAGAGCCACCCGATGACGTGCCCAGTGACATGGAAAATGGCATGGACGCAATGCCATGAATTCTCGATGATTCGTCCCGTGCTTGGGGCTTGTCTTTCCCGAGGTAGTGCGCCCTAAAAACGATGACAACGAGATGGGGTTTGTCGCATGTGTGATCTTGCGGGCTGACAGTCGTTTCCAGACAATGGCATCCGAGTGAGACGATTTGAAGGGGCCTCGAGTCCCGTCTTGGTGCATGCGGCGTGCCTTGAAGGGAAGGACGTTGAGGTGGGGTCATACCTCAAACATTGCAGATGTGGTTGGTGATGCAACCTTGTTGATCCTTCCATTAGTCATATGCTTGTCTCAAAGATCAGGTTGTGCATGTACAATGGACAAACTAATCGAACGGAATTGAATGTTCGGGACGACGGTTTGGGCTTGTGTTGGGGTCTGAGTGGTGAGCTCAGTCATACCTCAAACAATGCAGATGTTGTTGGTGATTCTACATGTCTGATCCTTCCACTAGTCATATGCTTGTCTCAAAGATCAGGTCCTGCATGATCAGTTGTGTGGGTTGATGGTTGCGCTTATGCGATTGTGTGGGAGTGGTGGATGGTTGTCAAGATACCGCGGTCTCCCTTTTTTGGGAAGGGAACGTTGGTCTCGTTGGCTCTAGGGGGTTGGGTATATCAATCCTTCCCTTGTGTCATGCATAGCGGGCTTTCCCTGCCTTCATGTGCTGCATTGTGATGCCTCTCGGGTTGCATCCCTCGAGGCGTCACGATCAGCTGTGTGGGTTGATGGTTGTGCTTACGCGATTGTGTGGGAGTGGTGGATGGTTGTCAAGATACTGCGGTCTCCCTTTTTTGGGAAGGGAACGTTGGTCTCGTTGGCACCCTCATCCGTAAGTGGGGGTTTAATTTCTCCTCGCTTTCATTTGGTCCTTGTGCATGTTTCCATGTGAATGATGGAACACGGTTTGGCTTGGTTGGATATCCGTTGAGAACACTAGTCATATGCTTGTCTCAAAGTTCAGTCTGTGCATGTACAGGGACAAACTAATCGAAGATGGTGATACTGTGAAGGGTCTCAGTAAATCAGGGACAAGTCTGACGTTCTCCTCGGTTTTACATCAAGCGAAGAATGTGTATCTATTGTTTCTGCAAGATACACGAGCGTCATGCAGAGGTGATGACTCATTAAGGTGAATCCTGTCGATTTGGGAAGATGATTTGGGCTTGTGTTGGGGTTTGAGTGGTCTGCTCAGTCATACCTCAAACATTGCAGATGTGGTTGGTGATGCTACCTGGCTGATCCTACCATTAGTCATATGCTTGTCTCAAAGATCAGGTTGTGCATTTACAAAGGATAAACTAATCGAACGGAATTGAATGTTCGGGATGATGGTTTGGGCTTGTGTTGGGGTCTGAGTGGTCTGCTCAGTTATACCACAAACAATGCAGATGTTGTTGGTAATGCTACATGGTTGATCCTTCCACTAGTCATATGCTTGTCTCAAAGATCAGTTAGTGCATGTACAGGGACAAACTAATCGAAAGATGGTGATACTGTGAAGGGTCTCATTAAATCAGTGACACGGCTGACTTTCTCCTCGGTTATACATCAAGCGAAGAATCCCCAGGTGGGTGAGCTCCACCTAGAAGATCCTCACTTGTCCCATCGGAGTTCTCCCTGTTGGTAGTGGAATTTTGTTAGTGCTGATATACGGGCCCTGTTTATATGCTTGGGTTGAATTCTCTCGCACAATTGCGGTTTTGAGCATCATGCAGAGGTGAAGACTCATTAATTGGGTTCCTGTCGATTTGGGAAGACGGTTTGGGATTGTGTTGGGGTCTGAGTGGTCTGCTCAGTCATACCTCAAACATTGCAGATGTTGTTGGTGGTGCAACCTGTCTGATCCTTCCATTAGTCATATGCTTGTCTCAAAAATCAGGTTGTGCATGTACAAAGGACAAACTAATCGAACGGAATTGAATGTTCGAGACGACGGTTTGGGCTTGTGTTGGGGTCTGAGTGGTGAGCTCAGTCATACCTCAAACAATGCAGATGTTGTTGGTGATGCTACATGGCTGATCCTTCCACTAGTCATATGCTTGTCTCAAAGGTCAGGTCCTGCATGATCAGTTGTGTGGGTTGATGGTTGCGCTTATGCGATTGTGTGGGAGTGGTGGATGGTTGTCAAGATACTGCGGTCTCCCTTTTTTGGGAAGGGAACGTTGGTCTCGTTGGCTCTAGGGGGTTGGGTATATCAATCCTTCCCTTGTGTCATGCATAGCGGGCTTTCCCTGCCTTCATGTGCTGCATTGTGATGTCTCTCGGGTTGCTTCCCTCGAGGCGTCACAGTCAGTTGTGTGGGTTGATGGTTGTGCTTACGCGATTGTGTGGGAGTGGTGGATGGTTGTCAAGATACTGCGGTCTCCCTTTTTTGGGAAGGGAACGTTGGTCTCCTTGGCTCTAGGGGGTTGGGTATATAAATCCTTCCCTTGTGTCATGCATAGCGGGCTTTCCCTGCCTTCATGTGCTGCATTGTGATGCCTCTGGGGTTGCTTCCCTTGAGGCGTCACGGTCAGTTGTGTGGGTTGATGGTTGTGCTTACGCGATTGTGTGGGAGTGGTGGATGGTTGTCAAGATACTGCGGTCTCCCTTTTTTGGGAAGGGAACGTTGGTCTCCTTGGCTCTAGGGGGTTGGGTATATAAATCCTTCCCTTGTGTCATGCATAGCGGGCTTTCCCTGCCTTCATGTGCTGCATTGTGATGTCTCTCGGGTTGCTTCCCTCGAGGCGTCACAGTCAGTTGTGTGGGTTGATGGTTGTGCTTACGCGATTGTGTGGGAGTGGTGGATGGTTGTCAAGATACTGCGGTCTCCCTTTTTTGGGAAGGGAACGTTGGTCTCCTTGGCTCTAGGGGGTTGGGTATATAAATCCTTCCCTTGTGTCATGCATAGCGGGCTTTCCCTGCCTTCATGTGCTGCATTGTGATGCCTCTCGGGTTGCTTCCCTTGAGGCGTCACGGTCAGTTGTGTGGGTTGATGGTTGTGCTTACGCGATTGTGTGGGAGTGGTGGATGGTTGTCAAGATACTGCGGTCTCCCTTTTTTGGGAAGGGAACGTTGGTCTCGTTGGCACCCTCATCCGTAAGTGGGGGATTAATTTCTCCTCGCTTTCATTTGGTCCTTGTGCATGTTTCCATGTGAATGATGGAACACGGTTTGGCTTGGTTGGATATCCGTTGAGAACACTAGTCAAATGCTTGTCTCAAAGATCAGTCTGTGCATGTACAGGGACAAACTAACCGAAAGATGGTGATATTGTGAAGGGTCTCATTAAATCAGTGACAAGTTTGACGTTCTCCTCGGTTATACATCAAGCGAAGAATGTGTATCTATTGTTTCGACAAGATACACGAGCGTCGTCACGCAGAGGTGATGACTCATTAAGGGGAATCCTGTCGATTTGGGAAGATGGTTTGGGCTTGTGTTGGGGTCTGAGTGGTTTGCTCAGTCATACCTCAAACATTGCAGATGTGGTTGGTGATGCTACCTGGCTGATCCTTCCATTAGTCATATGCTTGTCCCAAAGATCAGGTGGTGCATGTACAAAGGAAAAACTAATCGAATGGAATTGAATGTTCGGGACGACGGTTTGGGCTTGTGTTGGGGTCTGAGTGGTTAGCTCAGTCATACCTCAAACAATGCAGATGTTGTTGGTGATGCTACATGGCTGATCCTTCAACTAGTCATATGCTTGACTCAAAGATCAGGTCCCGCATGTACAAAGACAAACTAATCGAAAGATGGTGATACTGTGATGGGTCTCATTAAATTAGTGCCAGGGCTGACTTTCTCCTCAGTTATACATCAAGAGAAGAATCCCCAGGTGGGTGAGCTCCACCTAGAAGACCCTCACTTGTCCCTTCGGAGTTCTCCCTGTTGGTAGTGGAATTTTGTCAGTTATGATATACGGGCCCTGTTTATATGCTTGGGTTGAATTCTCTCGCACAATTGCGGTATTGAGCATCATGCAGAGGTGATGACTCATTAATTGGGTTCCTGTCGATTTGGAAAGACGGTTTGGGCTTGTGTTGGGGTCTGAGTGGTCTGCTCAGTCATACCTCAAACATTGCAGATGTGGTTGGTGATGCAACCTGGCTGATCCTTCCATTAGTCATATGCTTGTCCCAAAGATCAGGTTGTGCATATACAAAGGACAAACTAATGGAACGGAATTGAATGTTCGGGATGATGGTTTGGGCTTGTGTTGGGGTCTGAGTGGTGAGCTCAGTCATACCTCAAACAATGCAGATGATGTTGGTGATGCTACATGGCTGATCCTTCTACTAGTCATATGCTTGTCTCAAAGATCAGGTTGTGCATGATCAGTTGTGTGGGTTGATGGTTGCCCTTATGCGATTGTGTGGAAGTGGTGGATGGTTGTCAAGATACTGCGGTCTCCCTTTTTTGGGAATGGAACGTTGGTCTCGTTGGCGCTAGGGGGTTGGGTATATCAATCCTTCCCTTGTGTCATGCATAGCGGGCTTTCCCTGCCTTCATGTGCTGCATTGTGATGCCTCTCGGGTTGCTTCCCTCGAGGTGTGACGGTCAGTTGTGTGGGTTGATGGTTGTGCTTACGCGATTGTGTGGGAGTGGTGGATGGTTGTCAAGATACTGCGGTCTCCCTTTTTTGGGAAGGGAACGTTGGTCTCGTTGGCACCCTCATCCGTAAGTGGGGGTTTAATTTCTCCTCGCTTTCATTTGGTCCTTGTACATGTTTCCATGTGAATGATGGAACACGGTTTGGCTTGGTTGGATATCCGATGAGAACACTAGTCATATGCTTGTCTCAAAGATCAGTCTGTGCATGTACAGGGACAAACTAACCGAAAGATGGTGATACTGTGAAGGGTCTCATTAAATCAGTGACAAGTTTGACGTTCTCCTCGGTTATACATCAAGCGAAGAATGTGTATCTATTGTTTTTGCAAGATACACGAGCGTCATGCAGAGGTGATGACTAATTAAGGGGAAACATGTCGATTTGGGAAGATGGTTTGGGCTTGTGTTGGGGTCTGAGTGGTTTGCTCAGTCATACCTCAAACATTGCAGATGTGGTTGGTGATGCTACCTGGCTGATCCTTCCATTAGTCATATGCTTGTATCAAAGATCAGGTTGTGCATGTACAAAGGACAAACTAATCGAATGGAATTGAATGCTCGGGACGACGGTTTAGGCTTGTGTTGGGGTCTGAGTGGTCTGCTCAGTCATACCTCAAACATTGCAGATGTGGTTAGTGACGCTACATGGGTGATCCTTCCACTAGTCATATGCGTGTCTCAAAGATCAGGTCCTGCATGTACAAGGACAAACTAATCGAAAGATGGTGATACTGTGAAGGGTCTCATTAAATCAGTGACACGGCTGACTTTCTCCTCGGTTATACATCAAGCGAAGAATCCCCAGGTGGGTGAGCTCCACCTAGAAGAACCTCACTTGTCCCTTTGGAGTTCTCCCTGTTGGTAGTGGAATTTTGTTGGTGCTGATGTAAGGGCCCCGTCTATATGCTTGGGTTGAATTCTCTCGCACAATTTTGGTTTCGGGTTCCAAGGGCTTGCTAAAAAGACGATGCGATACTAGACAGATATAACTTGGATGGGATGATGATAGATGAGCATGGTTGGTGTCCTGGTTCTTGGTTAAAAGTTTCGCAACGGTGGTTGAGTTCTTTTGAATGGTGGGATGTGGGGGGTGCGGCGGGACATAGGGCCTCCGTTCCTGTCATGACTCCTTTTCCTCAACGTCCCTGGAGCGTTGTGGGTTCGTCTGCTTAAAATCTGCCTCATGGCGGTTGAGTTCCTTCGGAAGGTGGGATGTGGGAGGCATGGCGGTGGGACGCTGTAATTCCTTTTCCTCACCGGTGGGATGTGGGGGGCATTGGAAAGAATGGGTTTTTGCCCAGTCTCATGCCGTGCCCGCCTTTTTCCTCACCTTTCATGGAGCGTTGCGGTTCGGGCTTGCTTAAAAGGCCACCTGTTGGTGGCGGAGTTCCTTGGATGGTGGGATGTGGGAGGCATGGTGGGTTGGTGTTCCTTTGTCGTCCCTCGACGCTCCTGCCCTTCCCTCGCCTTCTCTAGAGCAGTGCGGCTCTGCTTGCTTAAAAGCTGCCTCAGGGCGGTTGAGTTGCTGCGGATGGTGGGATGTGGGGGGCGCGGCGGGATTGGGTTTTTGCCCCGTCCCCTGACGTGCCTGCCTTTTCCTCCCCGTCTGTGGAGCATTGCGGGCTGGGTGCTTAAATACCGCCTCACGGTTTGTGGGATCCTGTGGATGGTGGGATGTGGGCGGCGCGGCGGGACATAGGACCCCCGTACCTACCATGACTCCTTTTCCTCGACGTCTCTTGAGCGTTGCTGGTTCGTCTGCTTAAAAGCTGCCTCATGGCGGTTGAGTTCCTACGGAATGTGAGATGTGGGAGGCACGGCGGGATGGGGGTTTCCCTCCTCATCCCCTGACGTTCCTACCTTTTTCCTCACTGGTGGGATGTGGGGGGTATGGGTGGGATTGGGTTGTTTCCCCGTCCTGTCGTACCCACGTTTTTCCTCACCTTTCATGGAGCGTTGCGGGTCGGGCTTTGCTTAAAATCCACTGATTGTGGTTGAGTTCTTGCAGATGTTGGGATGTGGGAGGCATGGTGGGATTGGGTTCCTTTGTCGTCCCTTGCTGTACCGCCTTTTCCTCACCTTCTCTGGAGCGTTGTGGAATTTTGGTAGTGGTTCAAGCGTGAAACTGTCGGTATCACCAGGATGCGAGAGCGTGCTCCTAAATTTCTCATTCAGTGATATTCCATGCGAACCATAGCAAGCTGCCTTGGGCAATGATTGGTGGGAGTGCTTT
>CAUJRU010001848.1:95538-110011 GCA_963277665.1 Viscum album
CATTGAGCTGGGGTTTGTCATATGTTGTCGTTTCCTGTATGTAAGGACAATCACCAAAATAAAATTCAATTCTTGCGTGAGGACGGACTTGGGACATGGGTTTTGTCATGTCCCCGGTGATGGACGATACGTCGGACGGATGCCACGACGTGTGGGTGGCCTTCCTGCGCTTAAGGGGTCACGTCGGTGGTCATTCCTACGTTTTCATAGGTTTTTCAGTGCCACACGTGTGGTCTTTCATGCGCTGCGCTGCCCTCTGGGACGTCTAAACCCCTCAGTATGTCTCCTCGTCACTGTTGATGTTTCCTGGTGGGATAGCTGGAAATGCATAAATGTCTCTTCAGGGGGGGGGGGGAGTGGTCGGCGACCCCCCCCCCTGGGCGTGGGTCTTGTCCTGCGCGCCCAGATCCACCCAATGACATGCCCACGGACATGAAAAAATGGCCTCTAGACAATGCCATGAATGCTTGGTGATTCGTCCGGTGCTTGGGGCTTGTCTTGTCCGGGGTATTGCGCCATGAAAGCGATGACAATGAGCCGGGGTTCGTCACGTGTCAGGTCCTACGTACTGACAATCGCGTGGAGACAATGCCATCCGGGTGAGGCGATTTGAAGGGGCCTCGGGGCTTGTCTTGGTGGATGCGGTGTGCCTTAAAAGTAAAGACATGGAGGTGGTGGTTGGTGAAATGTTGTTGGGTCCTATATGTAACGACAATCACCACCTGATGAGAATTCATTTCATGCGTGAGGACCCGCTGTGGACATGGGGCATGTCTTCTCGGCGGTGATCGACGATACGCGGGACGGATGCCATGACGTGTCGGCGGCCTTCAAGTGCCTAAGGGGTCACGTCGGTGGTCGTTCCTATGGTTTCATAGCTCTTTTAGGGCAACACGTGTTGTCTTTCATGCGCTGCACTGACCTCTGGGATGTCTAAACCCCTCAGTATGTCTCCTCGTCACTGATGATGTTTCCTGGTGGGATAGCTGGAAATGCATAAATGTCTCTTTAGGGGGGGAGTGGTCGGCGACCCCCCCTGGGCGTGGGTCTTGTCCTGCGTGCCCAGAGCCACCCAATGACATGCCCACGGACATGGAAAAATGGCCTCTAGACAATCCCATGAATGCTTGATGATTCGTCCGGTGCTTGGGGCTTGTCTTGTCCGGGGTAGTGCGCCATCAAAGCTTTGAAAATGAGTCGGGGTTCGTCGCGTGTCAGGTCCTACGTACTGACAATCGCGTGGAGACAATTCCATCCGAGTGAGACGATTTGAAGGGGCATCGGGGCTTGCATTGGTGGATGCGGGGTGCCTTGAAAGGAAGGACGCCGAGCTGGGGTTTGCCATATCTTGTTGGGTCCGGTATGTAACGTCCATGACCACCTAAATAGAATTCGTTTCATGCGTGAGGACCCGCTCTGGACATGGGGTTGTCTTCTCGGCGGTGGTCGACGACACGCGGGACGGATGCCATGACGTGCCGGCGGCCTTCATGTGCCTAAGGGGTCACGTCGGTGGCCGTTCCTATGGTTTCATAGCTCTTTTAGGGCAACTCGCGTTGTCTTTCATGAGCTGGGGTGCCCTCTGGGTGGTCTAAACCACTCAGTATGTCTCCTCGTCAGTGCTGATGTTTCCTGGTGGGATAGCTGTAAATGCATAAATGTCTCTTTAGGGGGGGAGTGGTCGGCGACCCCCCCTGGGCGTGGGTCTTGTCCTGCGTGCCTCGAGCCACCCAGTGACATGCCCACGGACATGGAAAAATGGCCTCTAGACAATGCCATCAATGCGTGATGATTCGTCCGGTGCTTGGGGCTTGTCTTCTCCGGGGTAGTGCGCCTTAAAAGCTTTGACAATGAGCCGGGGTTCGTCGCGTGTGAGGTCCTACGTACCGACAATCGCGTGGAGACAATGCCATCCGAGTGAGACGATTTGAAGGGGCCTCGAGGCTTGTCTTGGTGGATGCGGGGTGCCTTGAAAGGAAGGACGCCGAGCTGGGGTTTGTCATATGTTGTTGGGTTCGGTATGTAACGACACCGACCACCTAAAGAGAATTCATTTCATGCGTGAGGACCCGCTCTGGACATGGGGTCTGTCTTCTCGGCGGTGGTCGACGATACGCGGGAAGGATGCCATGACGTGTCGGCGGCCTTCACGTGCCTAAGGGGTCACGTCGGTTGCCGTTCCTATGGTTTCATAGCTCTTTTAGGGCAACACGTGTTGTCTTTCATGCGCTGCGGTTCCCTCTGGGTGGTCTAAACCACTCAGTATGTCTCCTCGTCAGTGCTGATGTTTCCTGGTGGGAGAGCTGGAAATGCAGAAATGTCTCTTTAGGGGGGGAGTGGTCGGCGACCCCCCCTGGGCGTGGGTCTTGTCCTGCGTGCCCAGAGCCACCCAGTGACATGCCCACAGACATGGAAAAATGGCCTCTAGATGATTCCTCCTGTGCTTGGGGCTTGTCTTGCCCGCGGTAGTGCCCCATAAAAGCGATGACAATGAGACGGGGTTCGTCGCGTGTCAGGTCCGACGAACTGACAATCGCGTGGAGACAAAGCCATCCGAGTGAGACGATTTGAAGTGGCCTCGGGGCATGTCTTGGTGGATGCGACGTGCCTTGAAAGGAAGGACGTCGAGGTGGGGTTTTTCATATGTTGTTGGGTCCTGTATGTAATTACAATTACCACCTAAAGAGAATTCTTTTCATGAGTGAGGACCCGCTCTGGACATGGGGCGTGTCTTCTCGGCGGTGATCGACGATACGCGGGATGGATGCCATGACTTGTCGGTGGCCTTCATGTGCATAAGGGGTCACGTCGGTGGCCCTTCCTATGGTTTCATAGCTCTTTTAGGGCAACACGTGTTGTCTTTCATGCGCTGCGGTGCCCTCAGGGTGGTCTAAACCCATCAGTATGTCTCCTCGTCAGTGTTGATGTTTCCTGGTGGGATAGCTGGAAATGCATAAATGTCTCTTTAGGGGGGGAGTGGTCGGCGACCCCCCTGGGCGTGGGTCTTGTCCTGCGTGCCTAGAGCCACCCAATGACATGCCCAGTGACATGGAAAATGGCATCGACGCAATGCCCTGAATTCCTGATGATTCTTCCCGTGCTAGGGTCTTGTCTTGCCCGAGGTGGTGCGCCATAAAACCGATGACAATGAGATGGGTGGGGTTTGTCGCCTGTGAGATCCTACGGACTGACAATCGCGTCCAGACAATGGAATCCTAGTGAGGCGATTTGAAGGGGCCTCGGGGCCCGTCTTGGTGCGTGCGGCGTGCCTTGAAAGGAAGGACGTTGAGGTGGGGTTTGTCATATGTTGTTGTGTCCGGTATGTAAAGACAATGACCACCTAAAGAGAATTCATTTCATGCGTGAGGACCCGCTCTGGACATGGGTCCTGTCTCCTCGGCGGTGTTGGACGATACGCGGGACGGATGCCATGACGTGTCGGCGGCCTTCATGTGCCTTAGGGGCCACGTCGGTGTCCCTTCCTATGGTTTCATAGCCCTTTTAGGGCAACACGTGTTGCCTTTCATGCGCTGCGGTTCCCTCTGGGTGGTCTAAACCACTCAGTATGTCTCCTCGTCAGTGTTGATGTTTCCTGGTGGAATAGCTGGAAATGCATAAATGTCTCTTTAGGGGGGGAGTGGTCGGCGACCCCCCCTGGGCGTGGGTCTTGTCCTGCGTGCCGAGAGCCACCCACAGACATGCCCAGTGACATGGAAAATGGCATCGACGCAATGCCATGAATTCCTGATGATTCGTCCCGTGCTTGGGGTTTGTCTTGCCCGAGGTAGTGCGCCCTAAAAACGATGGCAATGAGACGGGGTTTGTCGCATGTGCGATCCTGCGGACTGACAGTCGCGTCCAGACAATGGCATCCGAGTGAGACGATTTGAAGGGGCCTCAGGGCCCGTCTTGGTGCATGCGGCGTGCCTTGAAAGGAAGGACGTCGAGGTGGGGTTTTTCATATGTTGTCGTGTCCCGTATGTAATGACAATGACCACCTAAAGAGAATTCATTTCATGCGCGAGGACCCGCTCTGGACATGGGGCCTGTCTTCTCGGCGGCGTTGGATGCTACCCGCGACGAATGCTACTACGTGTCGGCGGCCTTGATGTGCCTAAGGGGTCACATCAGTGGCTGTTCCTATGGTTTCATATCTCTTTTAGGGCAACACGTGTTGTCTTTCATGCGCTGTGGTGCCCACAGGGTTGTCTAAACCCATCAGTATGTCTCCTCGTCAGTGCTGATGTTTCCTGGTGGGACAGCTGGAAATGCATAAATGTCTCTTTAGGGGGGGAGTGGTCGGCGACCCCCCCTGGGCGTGGGTCTTGTCCTGCGTGCCCAGAGCCACCCAGTGACATGCCCACGGACATGGAAAAACAGCCTCCGGACAAAGCAAAGACAGCTTGATGATTCGTCCGGTGCTTGGGGCTTGTCTTGTTCGAGGTAGTGCGCCATAAAAGTGATGACAATGAGCCGGGTTTCGTCGCGTGTCAGGTCCTCCGTACAGACAATCAGGTGGAGACAACGCCATCCGGGTGAGAGGATTTGAAGGGGCCTCAGGGCTTGCCTTGGTGGATGCGGTGTGCCTTGAATGGAAGGACAATGAGGTGGGGTTTGTCATATGTTGTTGGGTCCGGTATGTAATGACAATGACCGCCTAAAGAGAATTCCTTTCATGCGTGGGGACCCGCTCTGGACATGGGGCGTGTCTTCGCTGTGGTGATGGACGATACGTGGGACGGATGCCATGACGTGTCGGCGGCCTTCATGTGCCTAAGGGGCCACGTCGGTGGCCCTTCCTATGGTTTCATAGCTCTTTTAGGGCAACACGTGTTGCCTTTCATGCGCTGCCCTGCCCTCAGGGTGGTCTAAACCCATCAGTATGTCTCCTCGTCGGTGTTGATGTTTCCTGGTGGAATAGCTGGAAATGCATAAATGTCTCTTTAGGGGGGGAGTGGTCGGCGACCCCCCCGGGCGTGGGTCTTGTCCTGCGTGCCTAGAGCCACCCAATGTGATGCCCATTGACATGCAAAATGACATCGACTTAATGCCATGAATGCCTGATGATTCGTCCCGTGCTTGGGGCTTGTCTTGCCCGAGGTAGTGCGCCATAAAAACGATGACAATGGGATGGTGTTTGTGGCCTTCGAGATCCTGCGGACTGACAGTCGCGTTCAGACAATGGCATCCGAGTGAGACGATTTGAAGGGGTCTCGGGGCCCGTCTTGGTGCATGCGGCGTTTCTTGAAAGGAAGGACGTCGAGGTGGGGTTTGTCACATGTTGTTGTGTTCGGAATGTAAAGACAATGACCGCCTAAAGATAATTCATTTCATGCGCGGGGACCCGCTCTGGACATGGGTCCTGTCTTCTCGGCGGTGTTGGATGATACCCGGGACGGATGCCATGACGTGTCGGCGGCCTTCATGTGCCTAAGGGGTCACTTTGGTGGCTGTTCGTATGGATTCGTAGCTCTTTTAGGGCAACACGTGCTGTCCTTCATGCGTTGTGGTGCCCATTGGGTTGTCTGAACCCATCAGTATGTGTCCTCGTCAGTGCTGATGTTTCCTGGTGGGACAGCTGGAAATGCATAAATGTCTCTTTAGGGGGGGAGTGGTCGGCGACCCCCCCTGGGCGTGGGTCTTGTCCTGCGTGCCCAGAGCCACCCAGTGACATGCCCACGAACATGGAAAAACGACCTCCAGACAAATCCATGAAAGCTTGATTATTCGTACGGTGCTTGGGGCTTGTCTTGTCTGAGGTAATGCGTCATAAAAGTGATGACAATGAGCCGGGGTGCGTCGCGTGTCAGGTCCGACGTACTGACAATCACGTGGAGACAACGCCATCCGAGTGGGACGATTTGAAGGGGCCTCGGGGCTTGCCTTGGTGGATGCGGTGTGCCTTGCAAGGAAGGACGACGTGGTGGGGTTTGTCATATGTTGTTGGGTACGGTATGTATTGACAATGACCGCCTAAAGATAATTCCTTTGAGGCGTGAGGACCAGCTCTGGACATGGGGCGTGTCTTCTCTGCGGTGATGGACGAGACGCGGGGCGGATGCCATGACGTGTCGGCGGCCTTCATGTGCCTAAGGGGTCACGTCGGTGGCCCTTCCTATGGTTTCATAGCTCTTTTAGGGCAACCCGTGTTGTCTTTCATGCACTGCGGTGCCCTTAGGGTGGTCTAAACCCATCAGTATGTCTCCTCGTCACTGTTGATGTTTCCTGGTGGTATAGCTGGAAATGCATAAATGTCTCTTTAGGGGGGGAGTGGTCGGCGACCCCCCCTGGGCGTGGGTCTTGTCCTGCGTGCCTAGAGCCACCCAATGACATGCCGAGTGACATGGAAAATGGCATCGACGCAGTGCCATGAATTCCTGATGATTCGTCTCGTGCTTGGGGCTTGTCTTGCCCGAGGTAGTGCGCCCTAAAAACGATGACAATGAGATGGGGTTTGTCGCATGTGTGATCCTGCGGACTGACAGTCTTGTCCAGACAATGGCATCCGAGTGAGACGATTTGAAGGGGCCTCGAGGCCCGTCTTGGTGCGTGTGGCGTGCCTTGAAAGGAAGGACGTTGCGGTGGGGTTTGTCATCTGTTGTCGTGTCCCGTATGTAATGACAATGACCACCTAAAGAGAATTCATTTCATGCGTGAGGACCCTCTCTGGACATGGGGCCTGTCTTCTCGGCGGTGTTGGACGCTACCCGGGATGAATGCTACTACGTGTCGGCGGCCTTCATGTGCCTAAGGGGTCACATCGGTGGCTGTTCCTACGGTTTCATATATCTTTTAGGGCAACACGTGTTGACTTTCATGCGCTGTGGTGCCCACAGGGTTGTCTAAACCCTCCAGTATGTCTCCTCGTCAGTGCTGATGTTTCCTGGTGGGACAGCTGGAAAGGCATAAATGTCTCTTTAGGGGGGGAGTGGTCGGCGACCCCCCCTGGGCGTGGGTCTTGTCCTGCGTGCCCAGAGCCACCTAGTGACATGCCCACGGACATGGAAAAATGGCCTCCAGACAAATCCATGAAAGCTTGAGGATTCATACGGTGCTTGGGGCTTGTCTTGTATGAGGTAATGCGCCATAAAAGTGATGACAATGAGCCGGGGTGCGTCGCGTGTCAGGTCCGACGTACTGACAATCACGTGGAGACAACGCCACCCGAGTGGGACGATTTGAAGGGGCATCGGGGCTTGCCTTGGAGGATGCGGTGTGCCTTGCAAGGAAGGACGACGTGGTGGGGTTTGTCATATGTTGTTGGGTACGGTATGTAATGACAATGACCGCCTAAAGATAATTCATTTCATGCGTGAGGACCCGCTCTGGACATGGGGCGTGTCTTCTCTGCGGTGATGGACGAGACGCGGGACGGATGTCATGACGTGTCGGCGGCCTTCATGTGCCTAAGGGGTCACGTCGGTGGCCCTTCCTATGGTTTCATAGCTCTTTTAGGGCAACCCGTGTTGTCTTTCATGCACTGCGGTGCCCTTAGGGTGGTCTAAACCCCTCAGTATGTCTCCTCGTCACTTTTGATGTTTCCTGGTGGAATAGCTGGAAATGCATAAATGTCTCTTTAGGGGGGGAGTGGTCGGCGACCCCCCCTGGGCGTGGGTCTTGTCCTGCGTGCCTAGAGCCACCCAATGACATGCCCAGTGACATGGAAAATGGCATCGACGCAATGCCATGAATTCTTGATGATTCGTCCCGTGCTTGGGGCTTGTCTTTCCCAAGGTAGTGCGCCCTAAAAACGATGACAATGAGATGGGTTTTGTCGCATGTGTGATCTTGCGGGCTGACAGTTGTTTCCAGACAAAGGCATCCGAGTGAGACGATTTGAAGGGGCCTCGAGGCCCGTCTTGGTGCATGCGGTGTGCCTTGAAAGGAAGGACGTTGAGGTGTGGTTATTCATGTGTTTTCGTGTCCCGTATGTAATGATAATGACCACCTAAAGAGAATTCATTTCATGCGTGAGGACCCTCTCTGGACATGGGGCCTGTCTTCTCGGCGGTGTTGGACGCTACCCGGGATGGATGCTAGTACGTGATGGCGGCCTTGATGTGCCTAAGGGGTCACATTGGTGGCTATTCCTATGGTTTCATATCTCTTTTAGGGCAACACGTGTTGTCTTTCATGCGCTGTGGTGCCCACAGGGTTGTCTGAACCCATCAGTATGTCTCCTCGTCAGTGCTGATGTTTCCTGGTGGGACAGCTGGAAATGCATAAATGTCTCTTTAGGGGGGGAGTGGTCGGCGACCCCCCCTGGGCGTGGGTCTTGTCCTGTGTGCCCAGAGCCACCCAGTGACATGCCCACAGACATGGAAAAACGGCCTCCAGACGAATCCATGAAAGCCTGATGATTCGTACGGTGCTTGGGGCTTGTCTTTTCTGAGGTAATGCGCCATAAAAGTGATGACAATGAGCTGGGGTGCGTCGCGTGTCAGACCCACGCCGAGTGACGTGGAAAATGGCATCGACGCAATGCCAAGAATTCCTGATGATTCGTCCCGTGCTTCGGGCTTGTCTTGCCCGAGGTAGTGCGCCATAAAAACGATGACAATGAGATGGGGTTTGTCGCGTGTGTGAGGTCCGACGTACTGACGATCACGTGGAGACAACGGCATCCGAGTGAGACGATTTGAAGGGGCCTCGGGGCTTGCCTTGGTGGATGCGGTGTGCCTTGCAAGGAAGGACGATGTGGTGGGGTTTGTCATATGTTGTTGGGTACGGTATGTATTGACAATGACCACCTAAAGATAATTCCTTTGAGGCGTGAGGACTCGCTCTGGACATGGGGCGCGTCTTCTCTGCGGTGATGGACGAGACGCGGGACGGATGCCATGACGTGTCGGCGGCCTTCATGTGCCTAAGGGGTCACGTCGGTGGCCCTTCCTATGGTTTCATAGCTCTTTTAGGGCAACCCGTGTTGTCTTTCATGCACTGCGGTGCCCTTAGGGTGGTCTAAACCCATCAGTATGTCTCCTCGTCACTGTTGATGTTTCCTGGTGGTATAGCTGGAAATGCATAAATGTCTCTTTAGGGGGGGAGTGGTCGGCGACCCCCCCTGGGCGTGGGTCTTGTCCTGCGTGCCTAGAGCCACCCACTGACATGCCGAGTGACATGGAAAATGGCATCGACGCAGTGCCATGAATTTCTGATGATTCGTCCCGTGCTTGGGGCTTGTCTTGCCCGAGGTAGTGCGCCCTAAAAACGATGACAATGAGATGGGGTTTGTCGCATGTGTGATCCTGCGGACTGACAGTCGTGTCCAGACAATGGCATCCGAGTGAGACGATTTGAAGGGGCCTCGAGGCCCGTCTTGGTGCGTGTGGCGTGCCTTGAAAGGAAGGACGTTGCGGTGGGGTTTGTCATCTGTTGTCGTGTCCCGTATGTAATGACAATGACCACCTAAAGAGAATTCATTTCATGCGTGAGGACCCTCTCTGGACATGGGGCCTGTCTTCTCGGCGGTGTTGGACGCTACCCGGGATGAATGCTACTACGTGTCGGCGGCCTTCATGTGCCTAAGGGGTCACATCGGTGGCTGTTCCTAGGGTTTCATATATCTTTTAGGGCAACACGTGTTGTCTTTCATGCGCTGTGGTGCCCACAGGGTTGTCTAAACCCGTTAGTATGTCTCCTCGTCAGTGCTGATGTTTCCTGGTGGGACAGCTGAAAATGCATAAATGTCTCTTTAGGGGGGGAGTGTTCGGCGACCCCCCCTGGGCGTGGGTCTTGTCCTGCGTGCCCAGAGCCACCTAGTGACATGCCCACGGACATGGAAAAATGGCCTCCAGACAAATCCATGAAAGCTTGAGGATTCATACGGTGCTTGGGGCTTGTCTTGTCTGAGGTAATGCGCCATAAAAGTGATGACAATGAGCCGGGGTGCGTCGCGTGTCAGGTCCGACGTACTGACAATCACGTGGAGACAACGCCACCCGAGTGGGACGATTTGAAGGGGCATCGGGGCTTGCCTTGGAGGATGCGGTGTGCCTTGCAAGGAAGGACGACGTGGTGGGGTTTGTCATATGTTGTTGGGTACGGTATGTAATGACAATGACCGCCTCAAGATAATTCCTTTCATGCGTGAGGACCCGCTCTGGACATGGGGCGTGTCTTCTCTGCGGTGATGGACGAGACGCGGGACGGATGCCATGACGTGTCGGCGGCCTTCATGTGCCTAAGGGGTCACGTCGGTGGCCCTTCCTATGGTTTCATAGCTCTTTTAGGGCAACCCGTGTTGTCTTTCATGCACTGCGGTGCCCTTAGGGTGGTCTAAACCCATCAGTATGTCTCCTCGTCACTGTTGATGTTTCCTGGTGGAATAGCTGGAAATGCATAAATGTCTCTTTAGGGGGGGGAGTGGTCGGCGACCCCCCCTGGGCGTGGGTCTTGTCCTGCGTGCCTAGAGCCACCCGATGACGTGCCCAGTGACATGGAAAATGGCATCGACGCAATGCCATGAATTCTTGATGATTCGTCCCGTGCTTGGGGCTTGTCTTTCCCGAGGTAGTGCGCCCTAAAAACGATGACAATGAGATGGGTTTTGTCGCATGTGTGATCTTGCGGGCTGACAGTCGTTTCCAGACAAAGGCATCCGAGTGAGACGATTTGAAGGGGCCTCGAGGCCCGTCTTGGTGCATGCGGTGTGCCTTGAAAGGAAGGACGTTGAGGTGTGGTTATTCATGTGTTTTCGTGTCCCGTATGTAATGATAATGACCACCTAAAGAGAATTCATTTCATGCGTGAGGACCCTCTCTGGACATGGGGCCTGTCTTCTCGGCGGTGTTGGACGCTACCCGGGATGGATGCTAGTACGTGATGGCGGCCTTGATGTGCCTAAGGGGTCACATTGGTGGCTATTCCTATGGTTTCATATCTCTTTTAGGGCAACACGTGTTGTCTTTCATGCGCTGTGGTGCCCACAGGGTTGTCTGAACCCATCAGTATGTCTCCTCGTCAGTGCTGATGTTTCCTGGTGGGACAGCTGGAAATGCATAAATGTCTCTTTAGGGGGGGAGTGGTCGGCGACCCCCCCTGGGCGTGGGTCTTGTCCTGTGTGCCCAGAGCCACCCAGTGACATGCCCACAGACATGGAAAAACGGCCTCCAGACGAATCCATGAAAGCCTGATGATTCGTACGGTGCTTGGGGCTTGTCTTTTCTGAGGTAATGCGCCATAAAAGTGATGACAATGAGCTGGGGTGCGTCGCGTGTCAGACCCACGCCGAGTGACGTGGAAAATGGCATCGACGCAATGCCAAGAATTCCTGATGATTCGTACGGTGCTTGGGGCTTGTCTTGTCTGAGGTAGTGCGTCATAAAAGTGATGACAATGAGCCGGGGTGCGTCGCGTGTCAGGTCCGACGTACTGACGATCACGTGGAGACAACGCCATCCGAGTGGGACGATTTGAAGGGGCCTCGGGGCTTGTCTTGGTGGATGCGGTGTGCCTTGCAAGGAAGGACGACGTGGTGGGGTTTGTCATATGTTGTTGGGTACGGTATGTATTGACAATGACCGCCTAAAGATAATTCCTTTGAGGCGTGAGGACCAGCTCTGGACATGGGGCGTGTCTTCTCTGCGGTGATGGACGAGACGCGGGGCGGATGCCATGACGTGTCGGCGGCCTTCATGTGCCTAAGGGGTCACGTCGGTGGCCCTTCCTATGGTTTCATAGCTCTTTTAGGGCAACCCGTGTTGTCTTTCATGCACTGCGGTGCCCTTAGGGTGGTCTAAACCCATCAGTATGTCTCCTCGTCACTGTTGATGTTTCCTGGTGGTATAGCTGGAAATGCATAAATGTCTCTTTAGGGGGGGAGTGGTCGGCGACCCCCCCTGGGCGTGGGTCTTGTCCTGCGTGCCTAGAGCCACCCAATGACATGCCGAGTGACATGGAAAATGGCATCGACGCAGTGCCATGAATTCCTGATGATTCGTCTCGTGCTTGGGGCTTGTCTTGCCCGAGGTAGTGCGCCCTAAAAACGATGACAATGAGATGGGGTTTGTCGCATGTGTGATCCTGCGGACTGACAGTCTTGTCCAGACAATGGCATCCGAGTGAGACGATTTGAAGGGGCCTCGAGGCCCGTCTTGGTGCGTGTGGCGTGCCTTGAAAGGAAGGACGTTGCGGTGGGGTTTGTCATCTGTTGTCGTGTCCCGTATGTAATGACAATGACCACCTAAAGAGAATTCATTTCATGCGTGAGGACCCTCTCTGGACATGGGGCCTGTCTTCTCGGCGGTGTTGGACGCTACCCGGGATGAATGCTACTACGTGTCGGCGGCCTTCATGTGCCTAAGGGGTCACATCGGTGGCTGTTCCTACGGTTTCATATATCTTTTAGGGCAACACGTGTTGACTTTCATGCGCTGTGGTGCCCACAGGGTTGTCTAAACCCTCCAGTATGTCTCCTCGTCAGTGCTGATGTTTCCTGGTGGGACAGCTGGAAAGGCATAAATGTCTCTTTAGGGGGGGAGTGGTCGGCGACCCCCCCTGGGCGTGGGTCTTGTCCTGCGTGCCCAGAGCCACCTAGTGACATGCCCACGGACATGGAAAAATGGCCTCCAGACAAATCCATGAAAGCTTGAGGATTCATACGGTGCTTGGGGCTTGTCTTGTATGAGGTAATGCGCCATAAAAGTGATGACAATGAGCCGGGGTGCGTCGCGTGTCAGGTCCGACGTACTGACAATCACGTGGAGACAACGCCACCCGAGTGGGACGATTTGAAGGGGCATCGGGGCTTGCCTTGGAGGATGCGGTGTGCCTTGCAAGGAAGGACGACGTGGTGGGGTTTGTCATATGTTGTTGGGTACGGTATGTAATGACAATGACCGCCTAAAGATAATTCATTTCATGCGTGAGGACCCGCTCTGGACATGGGGCGTGTCTTCTCTGCGGTGATGGACGAGACGCGGGACGGATGTCATGACGTGTCGGCGGCCTTCATGTGCCTAAGGGGTCACGTCGGTGGCCCTTCCTATGGTTTCATAGCTCTTTTAGGGCAACCCGTGTTGTCTTTCATGCACTGCGGTGCCCTTAGGGTGGTCTAAACCCCTCAGTATGTCTCCTCGTCACTTTTGATGTTTCCTGGTGGAATAGCTGGAAATGCATAAATGTCTCTTTAGGGGGGGAGTGGTCGGCGACCCCCCCTGGGCGTGGGTCTTGTCCTGCGTGCCTAGAGCCACCCAATGACATGCCCAGGGACATGGAAAATGGCATCGACGCAATGCCATGAATTCTTGATGATTCGTCCCGTGCTTGGGGCTTGTCTTTCCCGAGGTAGTGCGCCCTAAAAACGATGACAATGAGATGGGTTTTGTCGCATGTGTGATCTTGCGGGCTGACAGTCGTTTCCAGACAAAGGCATCCGAGTGAGACGATTTGAAGGGGCCTCGAGGCCCGTCTTGGTGCCTGCGGTGTGCCTTGAAAGGAAGGACGTTGAGGTGTGGTTATTCATGTGTTTTCGTGTCCCGTATGTAATGATAATGACCACCTAAAGAGAATTCATTTCATGCGTGAGGACCCTCTCTGGACATGGGGCCTGTCTTCTCGGCGGTGTTGGACGCTACCCGGGATGGATGCTAGTACGTGATGGCGGCCTTGATGTGCCTAAGGGGTCACATTGGTGGCTATTCCTATGGTTTCATATCTCTTTTAGGGCAACACGTGTTGTCTTTCATGCGCTGTGGTGCCCACAGGGTTGTCTGAACCCATCAGTATGTCTCCTCGTCAGTGTTGATGTTTCCTGGTGGGACAGCTGGAAATGCATAAATGTCTCTTTAGGGGGGGAGTGGTCGGCGACCCCCCCTGGGCGTGGGTCTTGTCCTGTGTGCCCAGAGCCACCCAGTGACATGCCCACGGACATGGAAAAACGGCCTCCAGACGAATCCATGAAAGCCTGATGATTCGTACGGTGCTTGGGGCTTGTCTTGTCTGAGGTAATGCGCCATAAAAGTGATGACAATGAGCTGGGGTGCGTCGCGTGTCAGACCCACGCCGAGTGACGTGGAAAATGGCATCGACGCAATGCCAAGAATTCCTGATGATTCGTCCCGTGCTTCGGGCTTGTCTTGCCCGAGGTAGTGCGCCATAAAAACGATGACAATGAGATGGGGTTTGTCGCGTGTGTGAGGTCCGACGTACTGACGATCACGTGGAGACAACGGCATCCGAGTGAGACGATTTGAAGGGGCCTCGGGGCTTGCCTTGGTGGATGCGGTGTGCCTTGCAAGGAAGGACGATGTGGTGGGGTTTGTCATATGTTGTTGGGTACGGTATGTATTGACAATGACCACCTAAAGATAATTCCTTTGAGGCGTGAGGACTCGCTCTGGACATGGGGCGCGTCTTCTCTGCGGTGATGGACGAGACGCGGGACGGATGCCATGACGTGTCGGCGGCCTTCATGTGCCTAAGGGGTCACGTCGGTGGCCCTTCCTATGGTTTCATAGCTCTTTTAGGGCAA